>WYDI02145383.1:197480-240038 GCA_009867235.2 Psittacus erithacus
CTGCAGATCCCTTGGCATCAAACCAGGATGTCCCACATGTGAAAAGCAGCAGCAAGTTCTGAGCTACCCACTCATCAGTGGATTCACGTATTGGATTCCTTAAAAAAAGGAAAAGAAAATTTAACCTTGAGTTCCCATACCCTTGTTCTCATCCCAGCATCCTACACTCATAGCATGAGAAACTTCTCCAGGTAGGATCTACCTTCCTCCAGCAAAAAAGTTAGGAATTTTTATTACAATTGCTATTAAAAAGCAAAAATCAGGCAAGTCACCTGGCTATTAGTGTTGCAAGAGCTATATCTCTATATAGAGAAAAAAATGCAGCTTCTTTTACTTATGTTTTTATTGCCTTGCCATTTCTGCAAGCCAAAACCAGAAAAGGAACCCAAAATTTATAGGGTAGAGAATTAAGAGTTAATCCTTCCTAGAATATTCCAGATGAGCAAACAGAAAACATGCCTTTTTGATATTAGTATTTTCGGTAAACCCTTCTAAAAAGCTGATGCCATCAAAAACAGCAAAGGTAGAATGAGAGGAGGAAAAGAAGAGAAAGAAACATCTCAAGCAAGTAGCCCAAGGGAGAAATAAGTTCATGACTAGCACATTTACACCTTTCTTGATTTATTTAAGGTACAAGAAAAACGTAATATGACCTGTTTGCTTCCCTAACAAGCATTTATATTTGCAGCAGATCAAGTCCAGACCCACTTCTTGTGGTGCAGGCACCACTTACAGACTTCTCAAGACCAAAAAGCACAGACTTTAGCCTTCTACAGCATCCTATAAACATAGGGAAAAAACAATTAAAAGAAAGAGAGAAAGAAAAAAACCCACACGCACCATTACTTTTTAAGCTAAATATTCATGGAGAAGCAGAAATATCCCCTTAACCAAAGCCCCAAACCTCACACTCTACCTCTAATTTCTCTAGTTAAGCGTGGTTTGGCTTTTTATATGGCCCAGATTTATTCTCCCCGCCCCCCCCAGGGAAGAACCACACCAAACAGGGGAGTGCTTTTTGGGTACTTCCATGAAACCCTCCCAAATATTTCCCATCCCCTTGTGTCCCTCTTCTCAAAGGTTCACCATCTGTTGGGAATGCTCTGCTATTTGAAATAACCAAAGTCAAAAGAGAAACAGCTGGCAAAATAAAACCCAAAATTTTTCAGGACACCCCTTGTCTCATGAGATGGAGACTTCCAAGTCCTCCATGGTCCCAGTATTCCTTTGGGCCAATTTGCATGCCAGGCCCCAGCTGGCTATAAATTCAGCACAGCTGAAGGCTGTTGCCTCTAATGTATGTTCTTTCTTGGGAGGGGTCATACATGTTGGTAAGAAGGAGTCAGGAAGGAGAGGGGATTTTTTTACTAGACTAAAGTTATGTTGGACCTGAAGGAAAGATGTTTTCCTGTAGGTTTTCTGTGGTTCTCTTTCTACACAGAACTGCTATTAATGTATTCTGCTTATTTTGTTTATTCTGAAATTATTATCACTAGCTTTTGATATAGCTGAGAAACAGAAGTAAGGAAATGAGGCTGCTTAATTTGTTGTGAGGTTGGTTGGGGTTTTTTTTCCTGTAGAGGATTGTTAAGGTTTTTCTACAGCTTGAAGGGCTAAATAAAGCTCACACTTGTGGTCATATCAAATGGATACTCTCTATCAACTCTTATAGCACTGCCACTTATAAGAGATAGCAAATATGGGATCTTCCTTTTTTCTTTCCTCTTTTTTTCTGCTTCTAAACAGAAAGCAGAGGCCTGGTTAAGCTTCTGTCCTTGTAGGTAACCAGGAAGTGTATTGTTTTATTGCAGCAAACCTTCACTGCTTTTTTTTGTATATACTATGACGAAAAGTGGCTGTTTAGGAAAGGGCATATCCTACTGAAACGTGTTTGGTGCTGGTGGAAGCAGGCTAGCTGTGTGAACAGTTCTATAGGGATTTATGGTGATCAGTTTTTCCAGCATTAGGAAAGCCTGAGAGCACATTATTTTTAAATGAGTTATATATTTAGCGCTATGCCCACCGTTCTTTCAGTTCTAATTTTAGAGGGCAGGGGACAACTCTGGTACTATTGTAGCCTTGTCTAAATTTAATATAGTTGAGCAGCTGATGATTATCAGAGAGATTGCCTTTTTGCTCCTTCAGGAATTTTTCACTCAGGAAAGAAAGTCGCTGTGTAGTACTCAGCTTAGGGTATTGTACAAGTTGTGGTAGTACATGAGGAAAACGTGTGCTCTGAAATAGTCTTGAAAGACTAATTTCTTACTGCAGATTTCAGAAGAGGCAAATGAGGTTGGTTTGGGCGATCTTTTCCTTTGCCTTCTGTAGAAAGTGTAGTAAATTGCGCTGGTAAATACCAGCAGATCAGTCCTTTCCCTTCTCTGCATGAGTGCAGATGCCACTAGATAAAGAACAGAGCTAAGGATGGCTTAGTTCACCAGTTGGCTTGTGAAAGGGGTGAGGAGTGGTGTTCCCATCTGCTTGCCCAATGCCAAGGGTCAGGTGGTCCATCCAGAGCCATGGTTTGAAGACCAGAAGAGGAACTCTTCTAATACTTCAGTTCAGTCTCTTACAAGATAAAGCTCCCAGATGGTTCCCCCACTTACAGTTATGGGTAAGTGTGACTTTTAACTCTTACATGGGTTTCAAGACAGTCTGGACCTCCATGTGTTGTTTTTCTTATTATGGTTATAGTGAGCAGTATCGTCTCAAGCAGTGTCTCTCTGAATTTGTCAAATTATATGCTATCCATATTTTATGGAAACAGGAACTTGTGATGCTGGGAGGTTTTTTAAGTGTAAGTGATTAAAGGCAACACACACAAACAGTTTAGCATTAGAAACAAGCTTAATCTGCATAGCTACACAGTGTCAGAGATTTTTTTTTTCTAGACAAAGGGTGTTTAATGAAAAACTCTGCAAAGAGAGGCCTTGCAACTTCCTATAAATATTGGGCTCTCTGCCTTCCTTCTGAAATATATTAACAGCCTCAAGAGGGATTATTGATGCTAGCAAGTAAGTTTAAGCAGTCCTCAGAAGTCCCTGACACTGTGTACAGTATTAGAGTTTTGCATATGGTTCCCCCCACATGCACTTAAGTGTTTTGAGGTTGGGGTGACTGCAGGTCTCTGAGAAAGCAAGATTGATAAAGCAAAGCAATCGGAGTTATTTCCTATGCATGAAATTGATTAAATGCTTCACTAAATGGCTTATAAATTTGGCTCTCATATTTCTGTCACCCACTGCAAAGATTACAGAAACTTTGTCTATAACCATGTTGTATACAATACCAAATTACAAAAGGTTGTAAAAACTAATGTTTTGTTTAAAGTTTTGAGCAGGACCATATGCCTTTGGTGACCTTGAGTAAGCTATTTTAATTCGAAACATTTTAAAGAGTAGAAGAGAAGGAAAAAAATCCATCTGCATAACAAAACTGAACTAACACAATTTAATACTTAGTATGCAGCATATCATTTCTTCCTTCTTGCCCGATAAAAATGTTAAATCCCTTTCTACCAGAGTATTATAATTTTATAGCTACTAAGTGTATGTGGCATGAAACCTAGAATCTCAGGTTTCCCCAGATTGAATTTGCTTTCCTTATTTTATGATCTCTGTTATCAAATCTATCTGGGAACTTACATGGTCCTCTTCACATGCATCAGGCCCGAGTGGCTCTGACCTCATCAGACCCTTTAAAATGAAGCTTTATTGATTTCTGACTTAGTGTAGAGTTTTGTTACCTCCCAAAACAGGATGGGCAACTGAGGTGCAAAGATGCTGAGGCTCTCAAGATGCCAAAAGCAGGTGTGAGTAGTTTGTGTGTGGATCTGCTTGCTTGCCTTTCACATGGGACAGCCAAATGACTTGTACAGTTTGGGGTAGAGCTGTACAAATGTAGTCAGCTGCTCATACAGTATTAGATTCCAGACTGTGCTTAGTCACACACAGTGTCCTGCACACACTTAACAGCTGCTGGTTGCGCCCAGTTATGCTCTCAGCCCACAGCAGGGTAAACTATTGGCCCACCGAGTCTTCTATTATTTTAAAGCCTTGTGCTGGCTTATGCCTTGGCTGTGCTGGTGTAAACATCTGACCTGGAAACTTGAGCTCACCCAAAGCTGTCTAATTGTAGGAAAGGACATTACTTAAAAAGCCACAGATACAGGTAGCCACGCTAAAATAGGTAGATTGCTTTACAGAGCCAGTAAACACAGTTCTTCTGACAGTCATAAATAACATTTTACAGGTTCCTTTTTGCATGCAGCTCCTTTTTACAGATGGGAAAAGCGAGGTTCAGCAGGCAAACAGGCTTTGCCCAGTATCAGACAGCAAGTTCTCTGGCAAAGCTTGAGGCTGAGCTCTGGCTCTTCTGCTCCCCAGTACTTTAAGAACCCAGCTATACTCTCCTTAGCTGTACAAATAAAGATCTTAAGCGATTAAATGTAAGTACTGAAGCGAAGCTCATAACAAGCAAGGGTGAATTGGCATGAAATGCAAACGTAAGCATGAGAAAATAATCCGTGTTTTTTACCATAAATGCCTGTTTTCTACAGGAAAAGCTATGTTCTCCTATAACATTTACAAGCCATCTTGCCCCAGCAAGGATTAACATTTGGCATCGAAGTACTGATCTGGCAAAGAGCTGCCAGTAATGTAATCTTTTTTACAACCAATGACATGCTTAAAGTCTTGACGGACTTGACCTCTGCCCATTGCTAATCCCTAACTTTCTTGCCCATTCAGATGTACATCTTTAAAGAGATGACACCAAATGTATAGCAAACAGCTAAACTTTAACTGAAGGTGAAACAAGAGCTGCCTAAGGAAAAACATTGGGTGGAGGGAAATCTGAGTGTTCCTTACCCAGCCTCATGCTGGGATTTTGACCCCATCATGGGGGAAGAGGTGCCTGCTCAGTTGTACATGTGCAGTGGCTTTGTTTCTGCCCAGATGGAGAACACACCTTTTGGCACTCCAGGAGCACTAGCTATAATCAGACTTTTTATGCTCAGGCTGTCTGAACAGTCCTTGATCCCAAAGGACTAAGCTAAACAAAGTAGATGAAGCTCACACATGGAAAAATGAAGCATAAAGAGACCTTATATTAACTGAATCAGCTTCTTAACTCCCAGTTCAGGCATTTGGTTGAAGAACCAAAGTGATAGATTTACACTATGTTCAGATAAAATAACAGCCAATCCAAAAAGATTCCAGCTGTCTTTTATTTGTGTGGCAACCAGTCCTGGGACACATGCCAGCTCCTCAGATATTGCTGTTCCACAGCCTGGTTATTCTAACTTCTGGCAACTGGTTATTTGACCTCTTGGTGGCTTGTCATTTTAATATCACTTTCTTTATGTGGATAATCTAGTAGGAATCCCTCCTTCATAATGCAACAGTCTGTACATGGTAATTGGCCAGAGCACTGAGATATTGTGCTGCTAAGTCCAGTGCTGAGCTACAGCTGAGGAGTACTTATTGTGGTTGGGAAGCACAAAAATATGATTGAGTTTCTTGTTCATGAATTAGTGGTCCCCAGGCACTGGGAGAAAAATCTATTCTTTCCTATGCCATGTGTTATAGACCTGTTCTGGATCACTCTAAAGCCATGTGATAGCAATCTCTTCTTAGATGAGCACAGCTCTGGCTCCAAAGAACACACAAAGAGGAGGTCAGCTGAGTTGCATCAGCCCTCATAGCTTTCACTGGCTTGTAGGTGATGAGTTGCATCACCCCTATGTGAGAAACCAACCAGGTGTAAAAATTCACCTATATTCCTCTGTCCCATTACCAGTGATTACAAAGTGGTATAAGAGCCAGCAGAGTGCTTTGTATTCCATGGAGATCCTCCAGTGTGTGGCAAGCACTGTTGGATGAGGGTTGGTTTTTGTTAGTTTCCAAAACAGACTAAAAGCATCTCAGAAAAGCCTGGTGTCTCTAGACAGTCTAAGCTTCTGAAGCCATACTCAAGTGCAAAAGCATGCAAGCAATCCAAACAAAAGCAGTAGCCATATGTTTAATTAAGGCAATATTCCACTGTAAGCTCTTTGTCCACCTTAAGCAGTCAAAGCACAGCCATATTTTTTTTTTTCCAATAGTCTGGGAATGGGATCTTAGAAAATGGTGTACTCAATCTGACATGGACTTAAATAGGTTTCAGAATAATCCATTATGCATCAAGTGTTTAATCGACATAATTAATATTTTTAAGGGGAGCCATTTACATTGTAAGTCCTATACACGTTATTTACAATTTCAACAGTAACAGTTAATGCTCTGTGACAAACTATATTGTTTCCAGCTTGTTATCCATTCATAACAAGGTCAATCTATTACCATTATTTTTGTGAATGTAGCGGTTACCTTGAGGCAAAAAGTTAATTGTAAATTACAGAGCAGGGATTATTGAGTTGGGTTTTTAAACTCTATTCACTGTAATGTACGGTAATGGTGCTATTTTATGAAACATTTACATTTAAAAACATTTGAAATATTTTTGTTATTCATATCAGACGTGCTGGACAAATTAACTTCCTAACTTTTCAAGAACTTAATGGGAAGGGAAGAGAGACTTGAAAGGATCCAGCTGAACATTTCATAACCATTGCAGTCAAAACCAGATGCAGTCTCATCTAGTCTTCCCCTTTGTCTGAGACTGGTCCCTCTGCCATTACCATCCAACACGACTCCGAGAAGTGCTTAGTGCCCTGAGAAGCAAGAGTAGATTTGATTGTAATTTAACAGTAACACTTTAGCCCTTACATCACAGAAGTGATCTGTAAGAGATGCATCTTAGCATTATACTCAGCCCCTGATACATAATAAGTACACAGTGCCAGTCTGATGTCTGAACTCTTCTACGTCCCTACTTTCACACAATTTCTACTGCATTTCCTGATGCCCCAGCAAAGTTAAGTTTTATATTTATGCCCTGCCTTGTTGGCTCCTACCTGAGCAGAAGCCAAAGGGTATGTGGCATTGCTGCTTCCCAGGTCACAGTAAAAGTTGTAATTCATAAGCTACACAGAAAAGCCATCATAAAGTCTGTCTTACCCACATCATTTTAACAATGCACCTCAGGGCAAAACCCATGAGCTTTCCATTAGGTCATGGATTTGTCCACCTTAATGGACAATGGAAAGTTGACACCATTTAACTGCAGTCCAGACAACACTTCGTGCTATGCCCACAGATACAGCAGATCTGCCTGCCACGTGGATCTCCACCTTAGTTGTCTTCTGTATTTGTATTTTGAATTAGGTGACTTATCTAACAGCATTTTATTCTGGCTTCAATTATAGCTGACACTGAATCTGCACAATCACTTCCAGAATAACAAACGACAAACTCATAAACACCAAATATTTTGAGCTGACTGAAGGAAGAAAGAGGACAACCACTGATCAGATGCAGAAATGCATTTCTAGTAACACAGGAATTAAAGTATGCTAAAGCTTTATGTTCTTTACTGTAGAATAGGCAGGTGAGAGCTGTTGGGGTAAATGCTTGACCATCCTGTAAAAGATATGTTCTGACTTCTCAGTGGTGAAGTTTGTGTAGGATGCTTGGAGGGTTTGGGTGAAATGTATTTCCTCTGAAACTTTATGGAAAACAATTTAAATCAGTTAGAATCCATTGTTTCAACACCCAGCTGCTCACTTCAGGGAAAAAACAAAAAAGCCTATTCCCTTCTTCCTCCTCTCCTAATGGAAAAGAAATTTGTCAGGCTTATGGATTCTATTTGAAAGGCTTAATATGCTAAATCAGACCAGGTTTTCTTTCACCACATGCTCTCAGAAACTTCAAGGCATCATCGGGTATTAGTTTGCAAAGGGTTAAATAACATTATTTCTGTGGTCTCCATTGCTGGTAGTATGTTCAAAGTGCACAAAGCTCAAGACATGTGCATTCTTCGTCCAATAACTTGTCCAGTAATTGGTATATTGATTGCTAATGTCATCATGTTTTAGTATATATAAACCCTCTCACTCTATCATACAGCCGCCAACAATCCAAGAAGTCATTGTTTATTCATTGTAACTCCCAAACTGGCCGTGTCAGATTCTGCTTGAGGCCTTGCTGATAAAAATCAGCAGATGATTGGGCACACACATTCTTGACATGGCTGACCCATGACATCTTAGGGCCAGCAGGGAGCCTGTCATTATGTGTACAATACTCTTCTTTCTTTCCCCTTATCTATTCCCAGATGACTTTGAGATTTTTATTAACTCATTAATGACTGAAGATGTCATTAAAGAAAGTGGGGAGGAGGGGGGAAGAAGGACAGTTTGTTTGTTTGTTTAAAAGTGGGGAGCAGTAAGCCATTGCCTCTGCAGAGAGAAAGGTGGAGGAAGCTTAAAGACAAAGCTGAAGTCTATCCAGAGGAAAAGATTGTTAATTCATTAGGATGACTAAAACTAGGCTTTGGATGGAGAAAAAGTATAGGCCATATTTGAAACACAACTGAAGGAGGAGGGATGGATTTCTCCGTGTTTACATAGTACAATCAGTAGGCCTTACAAGTGCAGGAGGGTATCTTCCTGGTGCTACCTGGATGTTCAAACACTTAAGTATTCACTCAGAGTTAGTTTTGTGTTCAGGGTTATAATTTCATCATGTCTTTAAAAGTATATTGTTTTATGCGGGGAAATAGCATCTGCTTTTTATTTTTCTTGTGAATATGTCAACTGAACAGCATTATATAGTAATCACACCTGCAGTTCTTCTCCAGGTTTGGTTGGAGTTTTTTCTCATCTTCAATTTGTGAATACTATCTTAAGTATAACAAACTACCAAATACAACTTTGCAGATTTTTACTACATAGTCAGGATTTGATTGCATTAAAATATATATTTGGAGCAGAAATTTCATATGAGTTCGCCCATAGCCTGCTTCTGATCCTACATCAGTCAGTCACTAAACTTCCCCTGAATCCAGGGCAAACAACTAGTCATAGCTTATAGGCTTTTCTTCTATTTTAAAATCTTGCTTATATTTCTTAATTTCTCTTTGAAACTATCTCACAGCTGATGTTTTTATTGGAAGCTGGATTCATGTGACAAAGTCATCTTTTTGCTGCTGAAATTTGTGTGTTTTCTGTCATTAAGGGCCTGTTGGTTCTGAACCAACAATTTAATATTTTACGGTTTGCAATTATTTTATTTTAATGATTGCCATTTGTGGACTGACTGAGGAATAGTGAATGCTTTTCTGTCTTAGGCAGCTGCCCTCCATATGGTTGTTGATCTCAACCTGGAAATCTCTGATGTGATTGCAGTGGTACTGGACGTTAAAGTGACATAGAGCTAGATGTCATCTGCATTGGTTGGCCTTTAATAATCTTTGTTTCAGTCTCTATCTTTCTGGTGAGGTGAGTGGAAGAAAGATGAGCCTGTTTCCCTAAGGGCCCTGCAAGTATTGGTATAAAATAATAGAATAAGCTCCTTGGATATGATCTATGAATTACTAAAACCAACTCAAACAGGAATCTGCTTATTCCATCACATAAGCTATAGTTAATGGCTTGGCAATCAGGCATGTCAATCTGACCTTATAAACTGACTATAGCAAGTTTTAGAACTAATAGGCACTTAAAAGAAAAAGCTTAATTATGCCATATTGTTTATGACAACTCTGTTCTCTTCACTCAACAGATGATGCAGATCACCTGGGTTGTAGGGCAAGCATTCTTAGGAGTAATGATAATATTTGCTGTGTCCTGAGTCCTTCCAAAGATAGTGGACATTTTCTGCAATATTAGAAGTTGTTTCTGGTTTGCTTCTTTGGGAGGTTTCTATTCCTGTATTGTCTCCTGATAATTAACAAAACATTGTTTGTACTGCAGTGGGAGCTGGGGTTCTCCATCAAAGGTCAGGCATTTGTGAAAGATGCTGTCTGGGGCTTCAAAAAGCTATATATATTTTTATATATTTTTTTATATATATATATAAGATATATATATTCCAAAGGAACACAGGTGAGTTTGGTGTGGGGGAAAGAAAGAGAGAATGAATGGCAAGAACACATCAACATGTGCTGGAATGATCAACTATGCCCAGCTTAATCAATGTGTACCATTTACCTAATGCACCTTTTGAGAGGAAGCTTTCCTTTCTCCTTGCTTGCTGACACCCAGGCTCTCCTCCATCATGTACTGAAGCGTGAACCTGTGATGAATCTTTGGATAATGGACTGTTGCTTTGACAAACTACTCCTAGTGAAACACGTGCCTGTCTTGGCAACAATAATAGCAAAGTACGGATATTTGTGGAAGAAATAGAAGCTTTGAGGGCTACAGCACCAGACTCTGAGTCTATAAATTGCTGGACTGGGATGTTAGATGCCTTTTAATATTTTCAAACATCCAGTAGAGTAATGAAAGAACTGTAGGACTATCCTGATGTAAGACCTCGGGAGAGTTGTTTTCAGAGATCATGGGAGCTCACAACTTGTTTAAGAACATGAAGTCCTATCCAAGTAATAGCTGGAAATAAGTTGCTTGATTTTTCTATCCCTAAAGACAAATTCTTGTAATAGCAAAAGTGTAAAATCCAACAAAGAGAGGCTTGATACTTCCAGATACTCCAGCCACTTCATAGTGGGAAAAAAGGCATACTGACAGTGAAACTATTTGGGGTAAATAATGAGAACAGACTTCTCAGAAATAAACTGGCATGGATTTGGCCATGAGATGTCAGATTCATAACTTGGGAAATGAAAGCCTCTATATACCAGAAAGCAGGCCTTACCCAGCAGTGGCAATTCAGCCTTCTGAGCCACAGGGATTTCTTTATAAGCAGCGGTATATTAAATGTGGAATTGGGTAGGCCGAAGGGACAGCAGTAAAACAGAGACAATGTGCAGTGACCAAAAATGAGCTTAAAGCCAGACACTAATTACTCTGCAGTAATTTTGCTTTCCTCTACAGTTGACTATCTCTTGATCGTGGAAGGTAAATGCTTTTCCTATCACTTAGGTTTTAATATCTGGTACATATTTTAGTTTAACAGATGCTGGGGCAAGAGCAATTTTTGTCTTTATCAAATTTAATATCTTTATCAATGTGAAGATAAGGGTGGATTTGTATACTGTGCACATAGCTGGAGTGGGTTGAAGAAGAGCGCTTTTAGACAGGCCCAGGTCAACAAAACATATTCATCCATCACATCTGCCAGAATGGAAAGACAGTTGTCTTGATGTTCCGTCAATCCAAGACCTTTCTGCTGAGTCAACTGACAAGATTGCAGATATTTGTGACAATGAGGATACTTATCCATTAGTCAGTGGGCTGAAGACCACCTACACATTTGGTGGTGGGTCTTCAGCTTAGCAATAACGACACTCTTGAACACCAACATATTGCTATTTGTGGTCCTCTTCTCCTTATCAGTTGAGAATCATTACCAAAAACTAAGCTAGAATAAGAGGAAATAACAAAAGGAAGTGATTCTGAGGTGATAATGGTGGAAGGGGTGTGAGAGTCTGTAGAAAAGTACAGTAAAGAAACCCATGACAAGTCATGATAAATGGGTCGTTATAAAATTCATGTTTAGGCTGCACCAGTCTGGAGATAATGCCATTTGTCATGGCAACACTGGGGCACTAATGAGCCCTCATTGCATATTCATGGCTCTGGTGCCTCTCTTCTCTCTCTGCCTCCCTCCCACCCCGAACCAATGCCTGGTAAATATCTCCACCTCAAGCTGAAACTCGACTTAGGCTGCTTTCCTTTTTTTTTTTTTATTATTATTTGTTATGTTGCAGCAATTACACTGTAAAAGTGCTGCACAAGATTGATTGCTCTGATCTGTAGTTCAATTGTAAATTAGAATACACATCCCCCTGGGGACACACGGCCCCTATTTGTGATTAAGAAAAAAGCCCCATAATAGACTAATAGCTAAAGTTCTCTCTCTTTTACTTTCAGGCAATTAGCTTGATGAAATGGCCTCTTTTTGTGTACCCTGGAAGTGTAAACCGATATCATAATGAAGTATATGATGTTTATTCTATTATTTTCACCTTGCCATGTATGCAGGAATGCATAAATAATGGCTGCTTTGTCTAGTACATTTACTGATTCAGAAGTAAACTATGTCTTAAAGATGCAGTGTATGATCCTGCAGCCCTATGTTAAGCTGGACACTGTGACTAGTCCCCTCCAAAACATTCTGCCTAAAGAAGCTGGAGAGCCATTTTTATTTAGGTGTTTAAATACTGTTTGAGAGACTTTCATTTATAAAGAGCCTTCATTGGAAAATCATCCTAATAATCTTGTGAGAAAAATAAGGTATCTCCATTTTACAGAAAGGAAAACTGATGGGGAGATGCTGAACCATGTCACACAAAGCCCACGCAGGACCTTGGTAAGCTCTTAAGAAATCCTAGCTTCTTGAACTTATTTTCAGGCAACTAGAAGTTCCCTTCCCTCTCTCTTGTAGTGTTATTAATGCTGTCCTTGATGGTTCATGGAGTGTCTCTGACCTTAACTTGCCTCAAACACTTAAAACTCCATGGTGTCACGGTCGCCTTCATTCCCATGTGACATAGATGGCTAGAGCTCTTTCACCTGAATCCAAGGTGGATGTGGTCATGCCCATATTCAATATCATGTGTTGGATGTTGGCTTTCCCAAGGCTCAATTTGAGCTGTCAGTCTAAGCAAATGAGTCATGTTGTGAAATAGCATTATAACACTGTGATGGTGTTTGTGCAGTTGAGCTCAAGATAAACATCTGGGCAGAAAACTGCCATACGATGACAGCTCTGGGCATACCTTCTTTGTGACTAAAGGTACTTCTACATTAGCCTTTCACTCTGGCCCAGCAGTGCACTTTTGAAGTGAATCTTCCAAATGACCCTGCTTACCCTGTCTCACAACATGAGGCACTCTTGGAGCACGCAAACTGAAGTTTAATGCGGTCTAGGAGCTCCAGCAACTCATGGGAATTCAGTCCACAGGAGCATGCTAGGGCAAGTCCAAGTAAACCTCTGACATGCAGCGACCTGGGGCCAGTCCCTGCTCTTCAATGCACACTGCTAGACATACCTTTATTTGCCTATTTGCTAAGTGAAGCGAAGTTCCTATCTGAGGAGTTATGAGAAGTTCAGATAGTATAAGAGTGAGGACATGAGAAAGTGCACTGGTTTATGAATAATCCATCAGTGTATCTGCAATAGAAATATTTTCATGTAATTTCAATTCTGAGAGAGGTTCTGTAGAGGAATAAAAGAGTTTGGAAACATTTTGCTAAGAAGCATAACTAGTGCAAACCTTTAAAGAGTAACGCTCTACATGGCTACAATACCATATTCTGTTTAAACTTGTTCATCATTGTCTTCTTGCATGACAGCCTTGGCATTTAAAATATGTTAGGGGTGACACAATACTTTCACCTGGTGCAGACATACATCACTGGAAGGATGTTCTCATAAACAAAGTGCTGCAGGCTATGATCTTATCATTCTCCTCTTCCTTCTTCTCAGTTCAGTTCAATGACAAACACGTATTTCTTTTCTTTGCTCCAGTTTCTGGTCTAGGGAAGCCTGGTGTTGGAGCAACAGGTGATGTTGCAAATCAGAATGACAAGTGGTGGTGATGGCCTAGTGGGGGGAAAGCAATAAGGGGAGGGCAGGAAACATGCAATGAATTCTATCATGCTTCGGCTGGTGCACCAGTTCTACCCAGTGCTGCAGTTTTACAGCATGAGCAAAAGTTTAATCAGGTGCATGCCTGCGCATGCATGAGGTTCTTTTGAGAAAGACAAAGCAAATTAGAGTGTTCACATGTAATTAGCTGGCTATTAGTGTGGTTCAGCCGAGGCGATAGGCAGATGGTAAACTTTGAGATAGCTTGCAGATAAAAGGGCTGAAGGTGTTCTGGAGAAACCTGGAGGTAATAGTTCAGAAGAGAAATTCCTGACAAATTGAGCAGGCATCTAAGGATGGTCTTGCCCTGCACCATTAGCAAGGCACAGTGCGACTATACAGGCCTTCCCTCTCCTTGCTACAAAGCTTAACCCTTCCTGGCACCAGTGTCCTTTGTCCTTGGATAGCCCACTCTTAATTTTTTAAGAATTAAAGTAAGTTTTTAAAATAAAAATTAACCACAATTTTCTATTTGAAAACATTAGTTTGGACTAAAACTCTGAAATTCCCTCCTCATGCTTCCTGCCCTCCTTCTTGTGACAGCATGTGAAACACTCTATAACCCCTGCAGAGGCTGAAAAACCTCCAGATATTTATCTGAGTATAGATGACCAGGTCTAGTAAAAACATTATCACTTACCATAAGCAAGGATCACACTTGGAAAGAAGCCCAAAGTGTGTCTGAGTTCAAGTCTTCAACTTGTATGAAGCTGTGGGTATCTTACTAAGTCTTCCTGCTAAATGAAAATGTCTTTATACTTTTCTCTCATTTTGTAGCTGGCAGGGAAATGCCTTTTTTTTCTCCTTTGAGAGTTTTTAAGATTTTTTTCGACTAATTCTCTGGCTAATCAATAAGCTGCTAAAAAAAAAAATCAGACTGAAGCATTTGCTTCAGTAATTTCAAAATATTTCATTTTTTGTTTTCACTTATAAATTACAAATTAAAACCAAAATTTCCAAGCAAATGTTCACTTAGAAAAGTATCTACTGAGACGCAATGATTTTGAAGCATCTTTAACGTCTTGTCTTCAGCTGAGGAAACTCATGAAAGCCACATTATTTTCTCCAAACCTTTTTGACTATTTGGCATTTTCCAGCACAGACTTTTCATGGAAAACCTCGGACATCATCCACTTGTATCATCAGTTCACTATCTGAGGGTGTTCTTGTTTGGGACGTCTTCTGAGAAGGAATAATTGAGAACTTCATGATCTGCGTTGATGCTGCACTGAAAATTTCAAATACTGGAGAAATTAACAGAGAACTGTAGAATGGTTTGGGTTGAAAGGGACATTAAAGATCATCTAGTCCCGACCCCCTGCTATGGATTCCACTACACCAGGTAGCGAAAAGCCCTGTCCAACCTGGCCTTGAATACCGCCAGGGATGAGACACCCACAACTTCTCAATTATCCATGTCCAAGTACCTGTTCATGTAAAAGCTTGTATTTCTCAAGGCATGTATACCAATGACCTGTTGCCTTTTCCAGTCCTCTCACTAGGACTGATCTAAGTGTTTCTGTGGAAGTAAAAATCTTTCACTGGTTTTGCACAACCTGTACGCTAATTCTTTACCAGTGTGTAAACTCAATAGCAAATCTGTTAGGATTCCATCCTGCAAGGAAAATAGGCACTTAATATAGCAGAGGAAACTTTCTTCCTTTTTTGTCGTGCCAGACATAGAATTCACCAAATAGGCAGAAGAACTAGCACTGTTGGAAAGGGTAAAGCCAGATTCACTACAGAACGTGCTACTTTTTGCAGGCAAGAAATCGCTTCTCAGTGTACAATTAGAAACAATTAGAACATAGTAATTCTAAACCCCCAAAGAAAATTACCACTTCTAGTTTTAACATTCATTTGTTCAAGGCTTATGTAAGCATTTGTCATGTTGGAGTAAATTCTCTACAAAAGAAATTTTGAATCAAGAGTGCAAGATTGTGTTGATGTTTTGGTTCATCTTGAAGGAGGGAACCTTCTGCTGTAGATCTCAAGTGATGCTCAAGGGGAAGAACAGTATGTATGAGTAGGAGGAGAACCAGCATGCCAGTGGCCAAGAGCCTGCCACTAGAGATAAAGCCTGGGAACAGTGTCAAGGTAAGGGCCTTCACAAGCCACTTGGCAAATGCTTTCTCTGCAACTCTTGCTGCTGTGCTTACCTGCTTCCCAATACCCGCAGACTTTGTTTTCCTCATCTCACTCCGCAGAATGACAAGAAAACCTGAGCTTTCCACAGTTTCTGGAGAGAGGAACAGGCTTTCAAACAAGTGTTTGCCCTGCCTAGAAGTAGCTGTGCTGAGTTACACCAAAGGTCCAACCAGCTCCTCACCACGTCTGTGGCAGAAACCCCTAGTAGATATACAAATGTCAGAAGTCAAACACACACTAATTCTTCTCCTGAGGTATTTTCCTTGTTCCTGCCACTCAGGGGATTACAGAGACTGAATTAACAAGAATGTTTAATGATATCAAAGGAACTATCTTCCATGCGTGTCCAGTCCTCTTTCAATCTGACTATATTTTTGGTATCCCATGGCAGAAAGTCATACAAGTTAATTGTGCTGCATAACAAACATAAAATTTTGTTCACTTTAAACCTATTTTCTTTCTTGTATTAATATAGTGAATAAATATTCCCCTTTTCAGAATATTCTCAACATTTTTCATCATATAAACCTCAGTCATCTCCTTTCAAAGAGTTCTAAATTTATCTAGTTTTTTCTCATGTGGAAGCAGATATATACAATTACCCACAAGACAACCGCTGTCAAGCCCAACTGTTGTTACTGAGACTGAAACTCTTCCAAAAATTAATTATTTAAAATAATCCAAATGGTGCAAATATCTAAAGATCAGGCAGATCTATAAAATCTGCCTACAGCAAAATCATGCAATTAGAGTCATGCTCATAAGTGTCGGAGTCTTAAAACATTAATAGATCATTTTAATGGAAGGAGTTATTAAAATTGTATTTGATTTGCATTATTACAACACTGAATGCACTGTGGAAAACTGAGTTCATGAAAGAAGTACAGCACAAAACAGATTCTTATTGCTGGAACTTTAAAATAGACCATGCTTTACAGTTCTGCCTGAATTTTCTTTAGTTTCATTCCTCTTCTAAATTGATAAGAACTCCTGTTTTTATATTAGAAATAGAAATGAGGAGGAGGAGGAGGAGAAAATAGCTCGATATTGAAATAAAACCTCAGAAAAGTAATTTGAGGAGAAAAGAAAAATCCTTCCCGGAATAATTTGTGTCATAGATGTGTTGTTCTGATCATAACCACTATCTAAAGTCCCATGAATTGCAGGGTTTCTGTAGATGATTTAGGAAAAATTTGCCCCAAATGTGGAAGCAATTATAAAGAAATTCATGACTCGTTAGTACGCATTCCTTGTTTTATTTCTCTTGCAAGTAGACTGCAGTTTCTGGATCTCTGACATCTCTGTATTGGGCACTTATCCTCCCTGTTGTGTTTATAAAGTTCCCCATTTCATGAGTGGGACATCACCAGTAAATCAAATGTCTTCCTTAATCCAGCAGAAAGCAGAGTTTGTTGGAGTCGATGGGATCATTTCCATCATTTCCAACAGACTTGGGAATAAACCTACAAGGGTTAAAAATATATAACCAGAATCCCAAGGTGGAGGAAGGAATACAGTGTGTTTTCTCTGCAACAGAGGTATTTTTAGGTTTGTATTCTTTAGAATCCCTATAAAGGTATGTCCCTCATGCACGGTTCTCTAAAATAGCGTTTAGGCATTTAGACTTGAGTTGATTTAATCCAATACAGAAGTGTGCTCTAAATTTTTCAGGGCAGTGCAAATGTGCAAAAATGATGTCTTCATGTTCAAAAGCTCTGTATGATTTAGAGGAACTGTGCCAATAAATTAAAGAGTATTTCTACTAAAAATAGAAATGGTGGTGTCCTGTAGAAAAAAATATTCTCTATTTTCTGAACTTACAATGTGATTTAAAATGCAGTGATCAGATCCTCAGCAGGTATAAATCATCACAGAAATGATGCTGTAACACTTTACATGATATAACCAAATTGTCTTGCTGGTAATTAAGAAAATCCTCTATGGAATAAAGACCAATGACAGGAGAAAGTATAAGTTGATATTGTCTCAGCACGCATAAGTGGTAGACAGAAATATTCATGTGCATAATCTTACACCTTGCCTACATGATACCCAGTGGGCTAAGGTAATAGCATACAGAATTATCTGGGAAAAGGCAATTCTCAACAGAAACTAAAAATCTTATGAGCTGTCTATAAATTTCTCATAATTATACGCAGCAAAAATGAAAATAAAACTAAGGCAAATGCCAGGAAAATGTCTCTTTAAACTTTCTTTAAAAATCCAGACCATATTACTCAAATATTATTCTGTATTTCATCCCATGAAAATCAGTATCTCTTTTTCCCGATTTCTTTTCATGGGTTTACTACAACTATATTCTGCAGCCCAGAGAAACAGACGTAATTCCTGTTGGGAAGGTACTGAAGTCATTCTAATGAAACATGACAAATTTTTGCTCTGAATTTCTGGTGTAAATTTCAGGGGAAAAGGATACCTCTTGACTCAATAACCACTTCCATGAAAAGCTATGCAAACTATGCTGTTTGCTACAGCACGGTTCCTTTAATATACCAACACAGAATGTTTTCCAAAACATTTCTTTATCAAGCACTTCCCATCCTTGGTATTAAAAGTGCATCTCTGATCCTGGTGAAATAAATAGCTTCCTTAAGGAGATGGGAGGAACAGGTTGCCCAGAGAAGCTGCGGCTGCCCCATCCCTGGCAGTGCTCAAGGCCAGGTTGGACAGGGCTTGGAGCATCCTGCTGCAGCAGGTGTCCCTGCCCATGGCTGGAAGTTGGAACTGTGTGATCTTTAATCCGTTCTATGATGTCCCTTTTGAGCAACATAGTCTCAGGGCTGGGATCTCAGATGTTCATGAAACACTTTCTGACCTATGTTTTCTGCTCATGGCTTTCCCCAGTATCCCATGGGGTTTTGAAATAACTTGCTTTTAATTCAAATTAAGTCACTATGGGGGTGGTAGGTCTAAATCCCATGTAACAAGACACGTAGCAGATGACCAATACTCTGATATCCAGTTTTAGAAAGCAAGATCAGCTTTGATTCCATTATCCAAAAAAAACCAGAAATAGTCAACTGAGGGAGAAAAGGTACAGTTCATAGTGGTGCATGACACTTGGGTGCATGTGTTTAAAACGTCCTGTAAGTCCAGAATAATCAGAATCATGATGTCATAGCCAGATGGCATTACAAGGCTACATCTTTACCATACATGAAGATAAAAAATAGTCTGTATAGATTACTTGTGGGAATCTTTATTGCTGGTATTAAAGGATATTAGCAGAAATCAGGAAATAATTAGGTGCATATATATGGCTAGTCTTTGACCTCATGGAAAATGTAGAAGGCAAAAAATACTGTGTATTAGAGATCCCTGAGCAAGATGTAGACATCATGTGTGTGCATTAATTCAAAGACTTTTTCCAAGATATAAAAAATAATCCACTAACAGCAGGAAGTAGAAATATGTGAATGCTTCTCTGAAGCCCTCAAAACCAAATCTGGATGTCCCTCTGAAGCAGCCTCCAGCAGCATTGTCCTTCCAGGAGTTAATGTCTTCACAGTCCAAGCAGGGACACATTGAATATTAGCATCTTTCTGAAGCTGCTTAATGTATTGAGCTCTTTTTTAACTTGGTAACCTGAATTTTCTTGTACCATGTAACATGAAGTGTAACCTTTTTTCTTAATACAGAACATACAAATATCCGCATGAAAACCAGCAAAATGCTGCCTGTTGTAAAACAGCAAATATTTTGTATGGAGGGAAAATTCTGTAACCTGCCCACTAAATGAGAAGCACAAATAGTTTCTCCTGTGTGGCCCCCAGTGAACTCATCCTATTTTGTGAATATTAAGGAGCATTGCAAATCTCCAGAGCTTTGTGTTTAGCAAAGCAGATGTGCAAACGGGGAGATCCTGGTGACCTCACCTCTGAGAATAAGGCCTTCGACATACATTATTCTCCTGCTGACAGCAAGAGAGGTGTGGATCAGTTGGCATTTCACACCTGCAACTAATGTAGAAGTTGTAAAGGTATAAGTGAGCATTAGGAATAAAAGCGATGCTTTGGACACAAACCAGCTGTATTTAACAGGAAAGGTGCAAATCCATGTTATGACTCAGGATATGTATAAGCTGCAGCCCTTCTTTAACCTGGAAAGAAAGAATTATATCCAAGGGAACTTACCTCAAAGAGTTTCTCTTTCCTCTGGCAGAAGTGATGATTAGGCAAAAATTGGCCATTTGTTTTATCTGTAGTTGGGGAATATATGATGTAGTTTGTACAGCTTCAGCTGGTGCACCAGTCTCTGTTCAAGATCTTGATCTATAGATGCCTCTTCACAATCAATAGAGCAATGAACTTTAAGTAGAGCTTGGGACCTTGCTCATCTCCTTTATCTTGGACTGAGCTGACCTGGTAAATCTGCAGGGGAATGAGATCCAGCTGAGTGTCCTCAGTTCTTCAACTCCCCTCTGCTTTGGGAAATCTGTGCCTCCAGACAGGCTCCTGTGGCCAGGAATTACAGTAGCCTTTCACCTACTATTTCTTGTTGGTAACAGATGATCTGCACTGTTCTTTGGGGCTTTTGGTCTTCTACTAATGGTGTGGCATGTATTAGCCAATAATTTCATTGATCAGGGCTCTCTTACTAAAGCAGATTTATCAGCTACAAAGCATTTGGGGTTGGTTTGTGTGTTGTCCCATCTAGGAGTAACAGATCTTATTGGGTGGGTAGAAAGTACCGTCACCCTTCATATCAGCTTGCTTTAGCCCTGGGAATTCATCTCCACTTGTTTTTTGGAGGCTTCTTTGTCAGTGTCTAACAAGTGGCTGCTCTGATGCATCATGAGCTGTCTACCTGGCTGGGAAATGTCATGGGTGGAAAGGAGCAGTTTTGTCTCCTCCTGTCAAGTGTATACAGGGTGGGAAAGGGTTACACCAGCACATCTCCCCTTGAAAAGTCAGGGGACATGACCCCCACCAAAACGGACCCCTGGGCAACTACGTGACATTCAGCTTGAGGAAGGAAACCGGTTTGTCACCTCCTTGCCTAACGTGTGATCTCAAGCCAGAGCTGAGGCGTACCTATGGGTGCAAGAGATAAGATTGTTGTTAACACTGTGCTCCTATTCTGAAGATACTTTAGTTTCCAGTCTCAGAATGGGATACGTTTAAAATATGGTGGGATTCTCAGTTACATGAATACTAACTTATAGGTTCTCCTACCAAGCAAAACAAAGCATCTCTCCCTATTCATCCTCCTTATTTTTGTTAGAAGGTGCAACAGCTCCAAAGTACATGAGACCTGTTATAATCCATGACCCCCTACCCTGAGAACTGTGTATATATACATATATAGGATGGTGTTCATACCCAGAATAATGTAAGCTATGGATGAAGTATGTATGAATACTTTTGTGTAACATGACTGTATGTATATACGCTGCAAAATGTCTTTTGTATGTACTTGGAAAAGGTAATGTGTGATTCAAAGTAATCAGGTACACTAAAATATGCAAGGAAGGACATAGAAGAGACAAGAGAAAGTATAGATAAAGGTAGGAAAAATGCCTCTCTGGCATTGTACCTTCAGTGTTTCTCAACAATCATGATACAGTTGTTTTTATTACTCTTGATGCAAAAGAAGCACTGAAGTTTTCCTGCCTTTTTCCCCATGTAAGCCGTCCTTTAAGCTGTGATGAGATCACTGGTTTATTAGTTCATTTTTAATCTTTTCAGAAAGAATTCAGGACTGCAGTGAGGTCATGACTGCAGTAATGTCTAAAAGGGTGGTTTTATGGAGGAAAGGAGAAATTTTCCTCTCATTTAGCAAAAGTATAACAGAATTTGCAGCTGTCAAGTGTTTTGGGCAAGTTAAGTTTGTTTATTTTTGACTGTTGTATGTTTTTGCAAATGACAGACTGCTTTATGCTCTTTTTCTCTTTCAAAGTAGTGCATTAATCCAGCACAGTTTGCAGACAAAGCACCCTGCTAAAGTGGTGCTCCATTTAAACAATCATCTAGCAGCATCCTTGCCCATGGTAGCACCCCAGTCATACAGACAAGAAGAGGGTAAAACAGTCAGACCCCTCTGATGACCTCAGTGTGCTCACATCAGACCTCTGTATCCTTCAGAAGGCAGATGCCTCACTGAGAACATCCTTGTTCCTGTCTCTTTCAAAGAGAAAAATCCTTGGGGCATCTCCCAGGGCCATGGTGTCCCTGTTTAATATGACGTGTTTGTGCCTTATTGATCAATGGAGTAAAGTCAGGCATAAATCTGGACACTCCAGGCAATGACTGAGACTTGGAAGTGCCAAACTTCCACTGTTGTTCTGATTTTACCTCCAGTCTTTTTTTACTCTCTGTTTGCTAAGTTAACAATGGATTGGATGGGTTTAGTAGTGGAAATATGTAGGTAGACAGAACTATACGCCTTGCTTTACCATGGTCAATGTATTGTATTTTACTGTGTTCTAATGAACTTAAAAATTACTCCCCTGCATGCTTGCTGCCTGGGTCAGAGGGGTTATTTTGAGTTTGCTGTCTTCCTGGATTCTTGAGATAATTCCCTCTGGATTTGTTGGCTCAACAACAAAGTGGTGATAACAAATACACTGCTGCTTTAATCCAGTGCTATGCTTTCTCCCTCTTTGCAACATGGATTTGTGCCTACTACCAGTTACACTGCTCCTAGTTTAACAACTTTAGGGCATTTGTGACATACAGCACAAAACCAGTTCCCCCTTCGTATCTAGAGACCAAACGTCCTGGATGATCTGTGCACAGCAGAGGCCACAGGTTTAGTTTTGCTCAAAGAGTTTAAGAGCTTTAGCTACCTAGAGAGGAGTGGGAGATTAATGGTGTTCACTGATAGTGATAGTGAACTGTGTGCTCTAAATCCCACTGCAAGCAAAGAGAGCCCACCTCTATACTGCTAATATATATAGCTATAGAAAGCCTTTCTATTTAAAAAGACTAATTAATAATGCTTAGTGGTCTGGATTTCTCAGTATGAATTGCAGGGATTTTGGCAAGCTTAGGGAGGTGGGGAAATGGTTTAACGCTGCATTGTTTAAAATTGCAGGGGTTTAAATTGTTTAAAAAGATACGCAGATAGGGTTTCCGCACCAGATTTGAGACATTTGCTCCCTTTTATTTGTACTAAAATTTCGGCTTGAGCTCACATTGCCATTCTACCCAGACTGCTTTTCAGACCAGCTAATTTGTCTACCTGTGTTCCATTTTAGGCCTTGGTTTTAATTTGAGGATGATTCCTGCTAATACCAAAGACTGGATAGGACATCCATTAAAAGTCTACACAGCAATTGAAATGGAAAATTCCAAAAGAAACCCTATTAGAGTTTTTCTCCATCAAATCAACATTACAGACTTCTTATGCATTTCTTAATTAGACATTGATATTAACTGGACTGTTGCATGATTTAAATCTAGCTCTTAATCTCAGCTATTCTATGCTGCTGTAGTTTTTATGACATCCAACTAGCGACTGCTTTATGCATTAATCTATCTGGAAAACCACCTTCACTTTTTTTTTTTGTCTTTTTTTAGAAGAATAAAGGCCCCAAGAAGGAAATGAAAGCTTTTGGGTTCAGCCATTAGTAATTTTCTGCTTAGTATTTGAAAAATTGCTTATTTTAATTGCTTCATAGAAGAAAAAGATATCAAAGCTAACGTTCTTTCTCTCCAAACTTTGTAATTATTTCTCTCAGACTCTTATTTGAAATGCCTTGAAAGGATTTTCATTGAAATGTAGATTTCTTCCCTTTCAAAAGTACTTTTATTCCCCCGTGCTTCTTTCCCCTTTTTTTTTTCTAGTGACTTCCTCCCTAGATTTAGAGCAAAATGCATAGACTCCAATCTCTGGACACAGTGGCATATGTGACACAGACGTCCCTTAAGTGCCATCTTCATTAAAACTAACCTTCCCATGGCCTAGAGGCTGTGCTGACAGTTGACCATAGGTCTTAGCTGAGTATCCTTGGGCTTCCTTCACAGATATTGAAGAAGTCATAGGTGTTATAGGGGTTTGCTATATCAGTCGTACTCATTCTGAAAATTGCTGTGCAATTTGCTTATTAATATCACTACCACAATAAGAGAAGCCGAATGGAGAAGCTTTATAAATGTTAGTGAGAATGTCAGTGAAGGCTGGGGCTTGTGATACAGTTTAGGGACAGGTGAGCTTTGTATAGTTTCAGGTTCTGTTTCCAGGAGTATAAAGCCTGAATATCCTAATCCAGGAAGGAATTTGTTAACCAAACCCCATAGTTAGTTCTGCGTTGCATTTAAACATCAGAAGCACAAAGCTTCAGGATCATGTTGGCCTCATCAGTAATCCTTGGTACAATACAGCAGTAGTAGCAAGAAGTTCTTTATTTCATCTATACATTTCCAGGGAACGTTATTTACTAATAGATTATGATCTGGTCAAAATGATCTATACATTCATTACATCTAGAGTGGGCTTTCATAACTCACAGTATCTAAGAATGAGGCAAAACTCATATTTGTTTACAGTGCAGAATTCTGCTCAGCAAAAAAAAGGTGCAGTGAAAATATTGTCCTAAGCACCTCATGATCTGGTCTGAGTCCTGGGTGATTTCTCATGCCAGCTCAAAAGCATCTTTAAGTGCCTCAGAAGAGTGGGAACCTGGCTGCTTCAGAATATAGCAGTTCTTTCTGCAAATAAGTGGTCCCACAAGCCTAGTGTGGTCATGGGTAAGGTTATCTCACAGGGGGAATCTTCACAGTGGAACAAAACATTTGGAGAAGAGAAGATTGAAATGAAGCTAAAGCATTCTCAGTATCAGATTTTACATGCGTTTTTTTGCAGTCACACAAAAGGAAGAAAGAGAAGAAGAAAATGAGTTAGAGGAAGATGGAGACAGAGATGGTCTTTTAAGCAAAGCTGCATTTTTACTCTCTGAATTTACAGTCCTGATAGACATCTTTATTCAAAATTACTCATTTTTTATATTCAGATACTACAGTTTTCAATACTGAGTCCTAGATTTGTATGGACAGATTACCCTCTTATTCCCACAATGAAACTTAATTATCCTTTTTATGTCTTCAGATACTTTCAGTCTTTTCCTGAACCATTTCTGGGGACAGAGAGCTTGATGGGTCAGTCAGAAAAGCAAGTATTGTGTATCCCTGTTGGTCACACATTTTTGAAGGCAGAAGCCCTTTGCCCCCAGGTCTCCTTAGAAAGACTTTGAGTGCTAGTATATAATTAACTTGGACCTACTTTTGCTGAGCTTTTTACTAGGCAGAGACTCATCATTTTCTCAGCACCTTTCTGTGTATTACTTGGAAGCATTTTAATGTGAGTAACTCACCTGGAATCTGTTAAAGGATATTTTAATGATTCACCTCTGAGACAAGAATAAACCCTCATGAAATCCAGGATGGGAATAACTGCAAGGTCTAAAACACACCTTCCTATGTATCACCGCTGTTGCAGCAGAAAGGAATGCATTTGAGTATAATCCAAATAACTAAATAAACTGGTTCAAAGCAGCAGTGATAGCACAGAGGATCGTGGAAGTTACCAGTATTGATCAGTTACTAGACTTCAGGACACTTCCTTGGTTTCATCTGTAGAGGAGCCTACAACATACATTATCCATTATCACTACCTTTTGCGTCTGAGCAAAGTTAACAAAGTAGTCAAGATGGAAAGGTTGCATAAGGTGATCCAAGACTTGCAAGTAATAAAGAGAAACTTATAATGAGTATCCATTCAGTCTGAAAGTTATTTTTTAGCTCTTTTTCCAAGTTTCAGTTGTATAAATAAGAAAGAAGCATTACAATAAATTAATATATATATAGGCTTAAGAAAATCACTCCATTCATCAGAACACAGAGAGAGCACAACTGGTGTGTGTTATAGAATCCCTTATGAATGAAATGCTAAATCCCAAAGGGCTGACCTGGTAAAATAATTTTCATATATGAATAAAGCAGGTGCTGCTGTGGTACATAGAAATGCTTTATTGCATTGAACAAGTAGTGGTCCATAGCAGTTTTGCAATAGGCTGGGATTAACAACAGACTTTGTATAGGCTTTATATGGACTTTATACATTGTATAAAACCCAAGTTAAACAAAAATGCACTTACCCTGGAATAGTATTCAGATTCCAGTCACATCTCTGCATGAAAGTTGCTGCTTCCAAATCCAACGTGTGACCTGAGCCTGAAAGCAGGGAGCAGGGTGGTGCAGTATCGCTGAGACCGGATAGTCTGTCATACCAAAATGAGAGATTAAGATGGCATTGCAGAATAAAACACAGGTTTCTCTGTCACACCCAATCTACATTTTTTCCTGATGAGTTTATCACTCTTAATAATTTCCACTAGTCTGGGAGAACAGATAATCTGTTTCCTATAAATACAATAAACAGTGCTTCAAAGGACATGGCGTTTACTCAGTTCATCATTTCAGTGATTCGAAATAAATGTAAAAAGAGAAGATGTTTAAAGCAAAATGCAGGATCCCGGGATAGAGGGTCTCAGGCTGAGTGCCCGTTTTTGCTGCTGATGAGTTCTGTCATCTTAGACCTGTCGCTTTAACCTTCAGCCTGGGTGCATTTGTCTGCCTCCATTAAGTAGATAGTTAAAACCTTTTATAGGGCTCCTACAGTACTGTGTACTGTACAGTCTGTACAGTGCCTGGCAATAAACTAGGTCCTGATCTCATCTGTGCCCTCTCTCTGTGTGACTGGAAAATGAGTGATAAAAAATAATAATAAGTTCTGAATAATTCTGTATTGTCTTTATAGTGAAGCAGGCCTTGAGCACCTTCTCTCAGCAGAGCTTTCCACTGGGAGAAGTCCCATTTAAAACATCTCCCTGGCATAAAAATGAATCGGATCCTGTCACATGAATGGCCTGCATTTACTATTCCTTTCACTTACCTTCCAGTCGTTCATTTTCAGAGCTGACTTGTGCCTGTTCCCTGGTTGTCAGCAGGAACTGGGTAACAAGAACTTGCTGAAAGTGGATTATAAAACAGCCAAACACAGAGGAAGAACTGCTGACTCAGCAGATGCATTATTGCAACCATGATGTAAAACTATCAAAAAAACAAAATGAAACTTCTGAATGCCTCATAATTCACAGCAAAAACGCAAGGGAGAAAAGTGAAATGAAGATGTTGACCAGTGCTAAGGAATTTGTAACCATACTGGCTTTTGAGATCATAAGAAATTAAGGATGGGTCCGGGTTGAATTCTTGGTCTGTCTGAGCAGCAGATGTTCTCCTTCCTGTAGCCACTGCAGCATTAAGCACTGCGTCTATTATCTATATAAAGGCAGCACTTAGACTGCCCTGATTACAAGGACCACTCCATTACAGCCAAGAAAATTAGACAGCATCTCAGCTTTAGGATATTGAAAATATTTAGGAAGTTCAGGAGAACACTTCTCCCAAGCTCCCAACAGCTCTAAATGTAATACCAGGGCTGCTTGTTTCATCTGGAAGATGGGGAAGGCATGTGCTGCCTAGACTTTGAAGCTCTTAGAAAAGGTAACAGTTCATAACTTCTGCTTGTCCCAGGTATGGGGCATCTCCCCCAGGAAGATGGAGCAAACCAGAATAGGACAAAGGCAGAAACAGCACTAGTAACTCAAGGGATGTTTTGGTGGGAAAAATGGGAGATTATGGGAAAAATCTGCTGGCCACTAAGTGTCCTGGAACAACCATTGCAATGCTGAAGCAATTTCTGTGTGGCTTTAAGACATCTGCCCTAAGGAACCATCTGCAATTGCAACTGCATCTTCTTTCTCTTTATTCTCCGATTCTCATGGACCAGCAGTTGCCTTGCTAAATGAAATGCTTCTTTAGAGAGACTGGCTGGCCTCAGGGATTGGTAATGCAATATAGTGCCTTTCATCTCTCACCCATGAACCTAAGTCAAACAGAGTTTGGTAAATGGCCAGTAACCCTTTCCATCCCAGGGGCTGTTTGGTGACCTGTGTGAAATGAGGAGGGTCATCTCCGTGTCTGTTTACAAGAAGGCAAGTGTCAACTTCACCATAAAAAAGGATACAGTTATTACTCATTATCACCCAATTTAACATTCTGAAGCCAAAAGAATGAGCCCAGAAAACTCTGCGATCTTACCCAGCAATGGTGAATGATGGTGTACAAAGCCAGTACATCAGGGCTTGAAGAACATTAATGAGGACAGTTGCACTGTAGCAAACCAGGCTGTGCCTCTCCTGTGGACAAGAAATCCAAGTGTGAACTACTCACAGCAGTGTGTGATTGCAGTTTTCCCCAGATCTATGTGGAAATCTCCAGGAAAAATGGTTAAGATTTAGGTGCAGCATCACTGAAGCAAATCCATGAAGTTACAAGGCTCCTGCAAATCTGTATTTAGGATCTTAAACAGACACAAGCAACCTAAATATGGACACAGCATCCAGCACTGATAGAGTTAATGTTCCAAGAAATCCTTCACTGGAAGGCTCTGTTCCTTCAGCCATCATGAATATGCTGTTCTGGTTACCAAAATAGCTGTATTTGAAAGGGTTGAAGGCCAGAAGCTCGCTGTGGTACCCGTTCTCGCGCTGCTTATTTTGAGGTCAGACCTTTAGCATCAGGAACCTGTTAGAAGAAAGAGGAATAGCTTTAAAAGTTTTTGCTACTCTGGAGGTTACCCTGGAAGGTCCAAGAGGGGAAAGGGAAGGGCAGGGGCAGATAAACATTTGGCCACATGAAAATGGATCACATTCAATAGATCTGCCTAAACTTCTGAAACCTACTCAAAACTACAGCCAGCTTGCTCTTAATCCTAGCATTTCCAGTCACCACTATCATTTTGTAGCCCTGCTATGCCATAGCAATGATAACACTGTCACTGTCAACTGTGAGTTACTGTTTAATCCCTGCTATCTTGATTAATTGTATTAAATTGGTATACCTATGTTAATTAAACAGGTGATGGCAGAGGCAGCTTTTACTCCTTTTGTGTAGATCATTTCACAGGGCTTCACAGGTTGGGGAAAAAAATAACAATATAGGCACGTCATATTTCAGCTCAGCTGATAAAGCTGTTTTACTCGTAGAGTGGCCCATGATTTTCTTTTGCATATCACAGTATAAGCTTAATTACTATGGCTGCTGCTGCATGGCAGCCCCGCTCACTTTCTTTCTTTATTTGTATTATTTGCAAGTGGTAATCGTGTTTTCCTGTCATCCCCGAGCAATGTGCATGCGTGCGTAGAGGCAAATGCCAAGCCTGGAAAGGAAATCTGATGCGTGTCCATGAATTGGAGTTTTCAAACTTTGGCTGAAGATTAGTACATGTAAACATAGCTCTGCCCCCTTCATCTTGGGTAATTGGTCACAAATGCTACTTGACACTTCTCAAATCAGACACTTTACATACTTCTGAGCATAGCTGAACTTTTTTGGCAGGAATTAATTTTCTTTGCAACTCAGCCACTCATTCCTGGCCCAGTCCCTACTCCAGTGATTTCAGTGCAATGTTCTGCCAGTGCAAGAAGCGTAGAGGCAGGACCAGATCTGTTTGCGAGCATTGACGAGCCCGGCTTTGTTGATTCCCTCAGAAATACAATTACTGCAGCTAATGTTCTGCCCTTTGCCAGCCTTGATTAAGTGGGATTTTTACCTTCAGGTCCCTCTCTCTATTCCAATTACTGCACAACTTACACTGCACCAGGGGATATCTCAGAAAGATGAAGAAGGCAATGTAGTATCATAAGAAAATACAACTCCTGATATGCCAAAACCCTTCCCCAGCAGCATCAGCTATATGGGAGATGGCTCCAGACGCCATCCACCCCCAAAGAGATTCCTTCCACCTCTCCTGTAAGCAGTGCATGCTGCAGCAGAAAAGAGAAATCCAGTACTAATGAAGTCTGAAGTGGCTGCAGAATTTCATGCTATTAAACAGCCTCCTGTTTGCTCTGACATTGCTGTGTGTTTACTCACCATGCAGGGGTACTGCAAGAGCTGAGCAGACCATATGTTCACTTAGAAGGGCTGCCAGGTCTCAGGGAGCATTACTGTGCGTATTCCAGGCGGAGTTTGGGACAAGAACATGTTCCGTAAAGGTTTTCACTTGGAATATTATATTTTATCTGGTGATTTATTTCTGTCCAGCCTCTGGACTGAATGGCAGTTTACCAGCATATCCATGTACATCTATGAATAACCAGTGGAAAATATCATTCACCCTTTATTCACTGGGATGTTGATAAGCTGCAGCATATTAAAAATGTTTGTCAGTTTGTTCTTTTCAGCTATCAAGTGGGATGTGTGCCAGCATGCCCTCTTCATGCCGGCTGCTTCATCCAGAAAATGCAGAGAAAATGATGAAATGATGTCAGTTCTAGAAGAGGGTGAAGGTTCACACACATTATTTTAGCATGTTTATCTTGTTCATCACCAACACTGTAAATCAGATCGAGCTCCTACCTGCAGGAGCTTCAGATATAGACCATGAGAAGAGAAAATACCTGGTCATGCACTCATGTTGCCTTGGTTCTCAAGGCTTCACACAGCTCAAAGCACTGATGAGTTGAAGCCAGGACAGGAATGGTCCTCACAATGATTCTCCATTGTCTTGTAGCTTGTGCCATGACAGAGATGAACCACTGGCAGTCAGGGAACCAGCATTTCTCTGTGTGCTGGTCCGCACACTTTCCAGTCATGGTCTTGTGATGCTTCATCCCTAGAAAAGAAGGCTAGCTGGTGTTACAAGAGATACGGTACATTCACTGTGGAGAAGCAAACGCACTATTGCCCATAAATTTGCCATGGAATAACACAAGAGAAGAAATTGCATGTTAATATGTCCTGGGTTTTCATAGATTTTTATCTTAAATTAAACAGATGGAGACATATCCTGCTTCCTCCTGTTTAACTCTGATATTGGAACCATTATAGGAGTGATATTTATAGGTGAACAAGACACCAATTGGCAAAGAGATGCAACATAGCTCTAAAGCCAGAGCTAAGGAGGAGGCTTAGTTTCCATTGTTATTATATATCACTATATAAATTTAGCTTTCAGGTCCTAGACATTTTAAAATAACATGTCTAGTGTTAGAATAGAGGAGTATCAGCAAAAGTGAATTACAGGTTACAGGCTTCTAGTACTTGCAGTAAAAGAACTGTTGTCGTAATTACACCTATAAAGTACTCATTTATGTTGTTCTTAGAGGAAAAGGATGGTATAATCAGGGTGTATGGAAAGAAAATCTTTCAGAAGGGAAGCCAAATAATTTATGTGGGACAAAGAACTACAATGGCTACTCAACAAACTTCTGTTTTCAGCACATGAGCTCACTGTGTGTGAACCTGCAATGCCCAGTGATTTAGGAGAAACCACTACAGGCTGCTGAGGTCTGATCCAAATGGGAACAAATCCCAGCCCACAGAAAGGCCTGACCTCACACACACAGACCCCCAGACTGGGAGCTGGATGCCTTTTTGTACCACTGAACATCTCCATAGTCTTTGCTAGGTGAGAAAGGAAATTGATCGGACGACTCCATAAATTCCATACTTAAAATCCTTCCACACTACCAACACAACCAAACCCGGGCTCCTGAACCTTTGAAATGAGGCTAAAATAAGGAAAAAAAATATTTTTTCAGGGGAAAGGTGAATCTCCATTTTGGCTCATTATTTTGTGGTTGGGGCTAAGTGGCTGTTATTAGTACATAGGTACTCGCTGTTGTAAATCCACGGCGTTGCCTCCTGGATGTCATTACTGAAAGTGAGTGAACTGTTGCTTCAGTGGCTAAAGATTTACTTGCTTAATGCCTGGTCTCACCAACAAATTCAGGCTGGCAATGACATCCTACTTGTCTGAGCTAATATACAGCTTTGCACTCTCCTTGTTTTTCTTCCCATTCAAACTTATGGCTTAGTGTTAATGTCTACCACTAACTGACATTAGCTGAAGTGAATGAAATGATGAATGAACACACAGTTTTGCATGTAGATGATTAGAAGTCCGGCTGAGTAAACCACATTATTTAATGTATCATCATTAAAAAGCATCTAAACAATATTATTTCTTCTATAACTCTGTCTTTTCGGTGCTCTGACACCAGGGATGAATTGTGTTATGCATTTTGGTAGAGATTTGTTTTCTAAATATGATGGAATCACTTGGAGCATAAATCATTGCTGTAAGGTGTCCCTACTTGAGAAAACTCTTGTGTTATGGGTAAAACTCCTTGTTTGACTGTGCTGCAAGAAACAGGATGATATTTAATTATGACAATTCAAACTCATCTGGTTTCTCCAAGTGCAGACTATATTGATTTACGGTACTAACATAGAAAAAGTGGAATAAAAAAGCTGGTTTATTTATAAACTTACTCATTCCTAAGACTGTCTGTTCAGCTCATTTTTGAATTTGATTTCTTATCCCAGGTGAATTGCACTGCATTTCAAGAACTGTTTGTGCCTGATAACAGCTGATCGAAGTACCAGCGTAGTTAGGTCACTTTGATTGTAGGATTTTTGTTTATTGCTTTATTGGACAATGGTGTTTGCAAAAGAAAGATTAAGAGCACCACGGACAGAATTACAGGCTATGGTCAGCATATGACACTTAGTATTAGCATAGGACCACAGTCTATAAAATCAGTGGCAAATGAAACCAGCTTGCAGGCAGAATCAATGTCTTGTTCTGAAAGAAACAGCAAGGAAATTTCATGCAAGTGTTTCAGCATGACAAATGAACTAAGGCAAGTTGAAGATAATCATGATTATTTAATATTCCACAGCTTTACAACTCGATACTTTGTGGACAAAAGATCAGAAGTCTGCTGAGTCCAAAGTTTTGAATCTTTGGGTCAATATGCTTCTCATGTCTTCAGCATTTAGTTTAATTTAGGAGGAAACAGTTCCAAGCCAAGATAAGATCTCAAACAAAATTGACGTGGACTTACAGCATGGCCTAACATAACAATTTAATCTATCCTGTGTTTCCTCTGAAAGAAGGCTTAATAACAGTGCTATGATTTCACCTGCTGCTTCTAATATTTGTTCATTCTTTCTTCCTGAACAAATTTGGATTATCAAATGGCGAGCAGCTTTGTTCATGGTAGGCAAACTTGAATTCATTCAGGATTAATAACAATGCGTTCGATCCTGGATTCGATGGCAGTCTTGAAGAATGGAGTCTTTGGAAGACAAATGTTTGTTTGCGTTAAAGAGAAATACTTAATTCTCAGTTTTCCTGGGTGCAAGGTGATTACAGCAAATATCACAAAATGTTTTCGCTACATATTCAGCCTTCCTTGAGTGAACAAAGAGCAGAAATGTTCCCCAAGCCCTGGTATTGCAGATAGGGGCCATTCTGACCTTGTTATTTCAAAATCTGAAGTTTCACAATGAATTACTTGGTGCAAGGAAAAACGTGTCTTTTACTCACAGTATTGTCTCAGGCCCTCTTGGTGATCTGATGCTGAGGAGTAAGGAGGCAGGAAGGTCCACGTTGCCACGATCCATCAGCAGTCACAGGTTGATGCAGGAATACTCAGGTGGAGGAATTCAGGCTGGATCTGGATTTAGGCCCAATTCTCACCATTGTCTTAGGCAAGGGCATCTTCCGAATTCCTGTGGGAAATCCTGCATTCTTTACCACTTTCCCTGTCTCTTGGGAAGCAACTGGAGCAGACACCACCACTGTGCCTGGTCAGGGAGAAGCTGATGGAGCTGCACTGCCGAAAACCAAGGACCCACTCATCTCAATACAAACTGCCAGACTTCAGTAAATTCACCCTGCAGGCAATTTTACCCTGGAAAAACATTACCCACGTTGCTAGAGTTTAGGACAACAAATTAGAGCTTTCCATACGCATTGGAAGCTTTTCTTTTTTCTCTCTCCCCCCCTCCTCTCCTTTTTTCCCCAGTAACATCCAGTTGCTTAATTCCATTTGAAATCACCCCGGGTAGGCACCTAAATACCTAAATAATCTTGTCCTTCATGCCTGTCAACATCTTGAGGCACCTAACCACCTTTAGAGATGTGGTGTGAAAGCTTGTGAACGATGCAATCGAGGAGGGAAACAAAAGACAAGTATCCCTATTTGCTGCCCAAGAATCCACAAAGAATGCTGCTTCGGCTCTGCTCTGATTTCTAATTAGATTATGAGTGATGTAGGACTCTGAAGCCAAGCTGGAGTTTGTGCTAGCACTTTGCATCTATGAATGACAAAGGGACACCACTTTCATATTGATTTAAGCAAGCCAGCGGAAGAATGTTTAAACACCAAGCGCCTGATGCCCCAGTTTGCCAGAGCACCTGGAAATATCAGATTAATTCCAGGTGTTGTGCCATTTAAGACAGGCTTGCTGCTTTTACAGCCACACACAAAACGTGGCTCCCGGTTCCACAAATAAAAACGGAGTGGTTTCTGCTCCTAATGCCTCGATAACTCTGACATATTGCAAGTTCTGGAAAGAATTTTAATCTACATAGTTTTTTTAATGGGGAGGGGAATGGCGGGGGGAGGGATTTTAAATATGCTGCATACAATTTGTGATGGTCATCTCTAAAATGCAGCTCCATTATCCTTTTCCATTTGGAATGAATGAGGCTAATTAATTTCAGGCCATACTTGATGAGGTCAGCACCATACGAAGGGTGCGTGCTAGACATTGCTAATCTCTTTCAGCTGAGAGTGATGAATTAAAGATGAAGCATTCCTTTGCAGGCCTAATTTAGAATGTATATCAAAAACCTACAGCAAATAATACTATACCCTACAACAAAGGAAAACTTGTTCTCTCAGGCTCCCATGTAGGGTTGATTTTAAAGGCATTTTCATTTCGCTTTGGAATTCCAGCTGTGGATGGGTGAAACAGTTCAGAAAATTCAAGCTTTCTCTCTTTCTCTTGCTTTTATGGACAAAAGTAGGCAAGGGAGGGGGGCTAAGGGGGGAGAGAAACTAGTCAGTGTTTGATCCTGTATATACTGTGATTCTGACTGTACGCTCAACACTTAGGAAAGCTGCCAGGGTCTTGTGCTCCCCAAATACCTGTGACGTGACACCCCCCCACGGTGCACGCTGAAATCTCACTGTTTGAGGGGTTCTTTTAAGTCTAAGGGTAAAGCTATCGAGTGTCCCGTTTCGTTCAGCATCACCTCAAGGATGTTTTGTTGCGTGTCTCAGGCTTTTCCCTGGGAAACAAGACAGGTCCAGGTCACCCAACAAGGACACAAGAGCTTCCCAGCCAACACAGAGCTGTATTTCTCCACAGAGAAAAACACTGCCCTATGCAAATAGGTCCTGTCGTGTATAGGAGCAGAGGTAGCAAAATATAACAGAAATAGTCACAAAAAGCAGCCACACCAGGTCTGAAAGCAGAACAAATCACTACGGGGCTCTCAGATTTGCTGGACTTGGGGCTTAGCCAAACTTTGCCACCTCTCCCTTAGGCAAAGCCCCCCATAAAGTCCAGAGGGGCTTCCCCCTGAACAGGATTCGGTCCTGTGGGCAGCAAGAAATTAACCTTAATTGTCATTTTGGGAAAACAGGGACTATGAAACCTTAATCCAGCCTCGGAAGGAGGCTGAAAACAATAGACCACCAGCTTCCCCACCACTTTGCTGCTTAATACCTGGCAGTTCCTTGAGATTCTTGACAGGTTGCTGCAGCCAGTCGAAGTTCCCAACTGGTGGCCATAAGCGGCTGCCGTCTTTGTATCCCAGTAGTCCTCATTAGAACAAAGCTGCTTCGAATTAAATCCAATCTACATGCCGAATCAATCTTTCAACCCTTTGATTGCTTCTGAAAATATTTATATTTCTTAATAATGCACATTTTGTCCCAGAGCCTGTGATTAAACCCAGACAAGGTCTGGAGAAGCCTGAAGTTTATGTGGAAGGGGTTATTTTGGACAGGAAAAGAAAGATAAAGAACACAGGTTTTTCCTATTGTGAAACCATTAGAGTGTATAAATCTAGCAATTGCAGTTGTATAAGCATCAGAGTGGGGTTGTAATAAATACAGATTGGAGTATTATAGTAACCAAATGGAGTTTATGGATTATGTTCACTAGTTCATATTTCTCAGCTACTACAATCTAACTAGCATCACACTGCACTCAGCTCTATTAATATTCTCTACTAATATTCTCTTTACATGTTGGGGGGGGGGGGAAGTTAGGAATCAACTGCTGCTCTGTGTAAAACAAACATCTTTAAAGAATCATGCCCTCCAAAGGAAAAAATAAACAAGGGGACACTGTAAAGTGACTGTTTTGGAAGGGCACGGGCTGTGGCTGGCTGAAATCGGCTCCTTTCTGCTAAAGTTAATAACTTCCATCTGAATGAGAATCTGGCCCTAACGCAGGGCATTTTGCTGTGTGAAAATTAGGATGTAAAAATGGAGACAATAAGTGCTACTATCCCTCGCCCCAGTAAATTTATAAGGTGGTAAATAATAAGCTTTTGGCTGGAGATGAGAAACACACAAAGGCTTTGAAGCCGCACTTTGTGGTAAATAGCTTATTATTCCCTCCTCAAAAAGTAGCATACATCACAGGTAAGATATGTGGAGGTGAAGAGAAGGATACATTCCTGGGCTGAGAAGTAGCCCAGATAGGGCCTGATCCTCCAGAGTGGGAATTTGCCATCGATTAAGAGGGGAGCCGTGGCTGGGGACACAGATCTGATAAAGGCACTGTACCTGTCTCCCTCCCTAAACATAAATGACTGCTCTTTCTATAATAAAAGGTAAAAATTGACTTTTGAAAAAACACCACTATAAATCTCCTTGGATAAAGTAGCACAATGCCTGGGTGAGAGGGAAAGAAATCCTAGAAACTAAAGATAGAGGATGCTTATTTAATATCATTGTCATCATCAACATCACACTGTACAGACAATATACTTCAGCAGCGGGATGGTAAATGTTTATGATAGTTTTGCTTGTGATAGTTTCCCCTCTTATAAAAGGTAGAAGGAAATATTCTCAGTTAACCTATTATTCATTGATTCTTTCATCACATGTTTCATTATATTAAGCTGTAATTTCATAAATAAGTTGGGGGGTGGTATTATTATGATACATAAATCCTGAGTCTTGACAGCTATTCTGCATTTGTATATGATCTTGGATGCTCAGTCTTTAAGGTAGAGAGAAGTTTCTTTATCGTCATCAAAAATAAGGGGAGAGGAGGGATGAAAGAAAAACCTCTCACAAACAGGGATGGATCCAAAATTCAATGACATGCATGAAAATCCATTTTGGATCAGGCCCCCAGCAGAACATTGTATCATATAACCACTATTTTCTGAATATTTTCTATTGTTTGACAACTCAGATTTCACACTAAACTTGGAGTTTGTTTCTGAACAGAAGCTTTTTGTATAGAAACTTTAAATCATATCCCTTCGTGAACACACACATACCACAGAGGATTTTGTCTTATTAAAGAGTTTAAGCCTAAAGGTGTATGCCTATTTTTAAAAGAAATTTTCTGATTGTAGATAACTGCTCAATTTGATTTAGTGTCCAATGATAGTGATGGGGTTGATAACTGAGCATTCATCGGTAATTCATCTTGTGCTAGTAGAAATTTACAGCAAAGCAGTGCTTTCCCAACACTGACAAGTCCTATTAATCTTCTTCAGACACATTTCAATAGGTGTCTCCATCTGTGCCCAACATCTAAACACTCTGGCATCACTAGGGACTTGGAGACACCTTCATTTCAGGTTACACTAGTGAAAATGTGATGCTAGATTGTACTCCATTTTTAACCTAATTCTCTCTTTTCATTCAATTAGCCTTTCTCGCCTGCATTTTTCTACTCATGTGTAACATCCTTTTCCCAGGAAGAGCTTAAAAATTAGATCTACTTACTTAAAGAGACAGAATCTGCCAGGGCAGGAGCAACCAAGGGCTTAATACATCAAAGCAGAATAATAAAGCTCGTGCATAACGGTGTGGACACCGAGTCACCAATGGCAGAACACATCCTGCATCGCATGCCCCTGATATTCCCCTCCTGATGCACCTCGTGCTGGCATTGTTTGGTTAGGATAGGTCTGAAACTAAACACCCCACCTCCAGCTTCCCAAATTGCAGAGCATTTCGGGGTTGAAATCCAGTATGTACCAAAACATCTCTGTTTGTTCAGGCTGCACGGGGATCACCACCATACATCCCTACTTCACTTTACATATACAGCTAATGCATGAACAAACACAGCGCAGTCAAATTACAGCAATAACATTTATGGGTGGATTATGTTCCAACTTCCTCACTTATTATTAAAAGCAAGTAAATTGCAAAGCACATGGAAGAGGTAAGGTGCAAATGCAGACGAATTTCCACTTGGAACCAAATGTTGTTTTTTCATTCCCAAAGCTGCGATGAGTTTGCTAGCAGACGCAGCGCAGCTTTAGAGTTTACTATTCAAAAATGTGTGTTTGGGTTCTTTTTTTTCCCCTCTCCCTTCCTTACTCCATTTACGTTTGCCTTCCAAAGGAGAGCAGATGCACACCACTTGGGTTTGGGTAGCTCTTACTCGCTCTGAACTTTCTGCTGAAAAGAGCAAACCACGTTCTGCTTCACAATTCGGAGGCAGCCCCAAACTTTGTTTCTGGCTTTATGAAGTTCTCTTGCGAGTCGTATTATAGATCTAAATGACCTTATTGTAGGTGGCAAGTTTAAATGTGCCATATTAATAACTTGTTATCCAAGACAAATTAAGTCCTTATGTGTCAAAAGCACTCTGCTCTGGATTACCTACAAGACAAGTATTTATTGAATAAACGTTGGATCCAATTTCATTTTAATGTGACTGACTGTATGCTTCAGCCCCTTAGAATGAGATAAAAACACTCAAACCTACAACTGTTTTGCAACATTACACCTAACTTGTCTGTTTCTATTATTGTCTTTTTAATGTGAGAGATCAAAAGTGTTTGGGGTTTTAAGGATTTTTTTATTATTATTATTATTGTTATTATTCTTAAGAGCAAAGAGAGAGACAGGAAAAAAAAAAAGACTGGCGTTCAGCCTAAAGAGAAATCATTGAAACAAATTAATCCTATGCCGTTTAAATTGACATGGTAATCCATCATCAGCAAAGGGAAACTCTGAAAGCAATCTAGAATCTGCAGTGTTCTTTCACTGGCCCTCAGGCACAAAGACAGATAGTAAAAGAGGAAGAGAGGAGGGGGGAGAGAAAAATCATAAAAGTTAGCAGCACCTTAGCAAAGGGAAGGGCTCGAGAGAGCAGCTTTCACTTCTTCCTGCTTTCAACCCTCCAGTTCAGAAAGCAACGCTGATTAACCTTCAGTCGTTGCCTACTAACGTTTACTTCTGTACGTCAACTCATCCTCGGCTGCTGAGAGATGAGTAATTTCAAATAGCGCAGAGCCCCCATCCTATATAAACTCTACCATTGAAAACTCTGCCAAACATCAACTCGGGCACTTCTGCTTACAGAGGGCCTTTTATTAGCCTAAACTTGATCGTTCCAAATGGACAATAAATTCTATCTTCACCGCCCTGGAGAAAAGAGCTGTGCTATCCTTGGGAGTTTAATAGCCAGGATTTTCATAGAGCTAGCATAAAAAAACCTGGGGGGTTTTATTTGGGTTTGGAGTTTGTTGGTTTTTTCCCCTATTTCTTGCTCTCTCATGGGCTGTCCACTGTAATGTGTATTTCCCAAGGGTTTTTTCAACCTAGTTTTAAATATCTAAAGTGATGAGACTTTGTGCACCTTTAAAATTTTATTATACTTATGGTCAGAAGAAAATATAAACCTCTTGGGCCTTGAAAGCCCACTGCAATACAGCCATTATCCTTATAATGTCAACAGAGCTACAAAATTCTCCTGAAATAAACCTTTTCAGAACAGCTTTCCCTGCCTCATGTTTTCTTTAAAGGTCAGTGGTGCATCACTTCTAGGAAAACGTTTCCCCTCTCTGTCCAGATTTAGCAATCTGCAATAGAATGTATATTACTAAATAAATAGGTTTAATTTTAGGTGCTGAAAAAATAAATAGAAGAAGAGGGATAGGGCAGGAATAATACCTTTCAGTTAGAAACAGACATAGTAGAAAGAAAAAGTCAGAACTTTAGTGCCAGGGGCAAAGGGGTGAAAGGCTGGCTAATATGAACCATATCCAACATCTGCCCTATTTTAATTTAGCAGGGATAAAGTTTCTTCTTTTTTATTATTAAGAAAACTTTATGTGGCAGGGAAACCCATGAGCTATGTTATCAAAACTGGTTTATTGTCACACTGAAACTTAGAACTATTAAGAATTGGTGGGGCAAAGAGATAAAAACTCCCCTTCTCTCTCCTTTTATACTCTGTGACAAGCCTGGGCTCGGGTCCTGCTGTCTGGGATGTCCTTTTCATGTCTTTATGAAGTACTGCGCTTGGGGCTGTAATATAAAGGCGAGGTTAATTGTTCAGGATGGGTCCAAATGATTGATTCTCCAGGTTTTAAAAAGAAACAAAAAAAAATCTGAAGATTTAAGCCAAAATCCTGCTGCAGAGACGTTTGCAGTAGTCACCCTCGGAGATGGGCGATGGTGGTGGTGTACAACAAGTGTAAAGAAGGAATGGACTGGGGAGCTGTATGAGAAACAGCCCAAATTACCAGGCTGGAACATGATCTCGCTCCATTTAAAAGTTTTCCCCCTCAATAGTGCAAATTCTACTATAAAGAAACAGCTAAAGTATACTAAACCACATGTGAGTAGCTGTAGGAGTAAGAAAACAAATTGGTTTCTGACAAAAGAAGGATGAATACCTTTGGATAATCTCAAGTTAGAATTTGATTGAAAGCATAACATTCCTTTAAGCATCAATATGCTTAGGATCCAAAATATGGTTATTTTATTACCAGTTAATACTTAGATCAAAGCAAAACACTGTAGCTGGAAGGGACGTTCTCTCTGGAAATAAAGTTCCATGTAATTATTTCCTATTAAAAACTAAAACTGGTCTTAGATTCAGAAAACTGGGCTTCCTTACATGTGATATAATGCAAGCTTGTCAAGAGAGAGCAGACGTGCCATTTTTTACTGTTTGCTGGTACCCCTTGGCTTTAAAGTTTTCAGTTTAGCTTTAACCCTTTGAATGGGAAAAAATTCTCATCCAATTTGCCCCAGTCAAACACAGGGATTGTTTTGGATAATGTTGGCTAATTTCTTATAAACAGAAATTAGCATTTGCTAGAAACTAACACCATTTTGAATAAAGTTTCCAAGTGCAAGGAGGTAAAATGTAAAGGAAATGACACAGCGATTGATAAGCAGTTGAAACTTAAACATCAAATTGTAAACAAGGGGTTTACTCTTGGGTAAAACAGCTCATCTCAATTCAATTCAGGACACGGAGTTTAAAATATGCACTCAAAATATATCCAAGAAAGCTGCAGCCTTTCAGAGGAGAGAGATAAGAATGTATTTTAATTATAAGGTTATAAATATGCGATCTATTTATTATTTCTTGTTACCATCCTCTAACACGGTATGTAACATTGTTCATACGCAGTTATATATCTGCCTGTGTCTATTCCTGTCCAGGGGTTTGGGTTTATTTTCTTTTTTTCTTCCCTGATAGTTCAATCTCTATTTATGTCATGTCTGAGGCAGGCCCTGGAAAAAAAAGCATCTATCTTTCTGTATTTATAAACTGCTGCAGAATAAATAGGGAATGGCTCTTTTTTACAACTGATGGGCTAGTATTATAAGTAGCAATATGAAATATTTAGACACATTATTTCAAGCTTTCCGGCTGCTTCTGATTCTGCTAATTACTTTTGATCTGTCACTCAGAAATAATAAAAAACCCCACCACTTTAAAGAGTTCATTAGGACTGCAGAAAGGAAGAAGAGTCAGATATAAGGCGGCAATTATAATTTGGTTTTAACATATTTTTCCCTTTCTGCTGACTCCTCAGCTATATTGTGTAGCAGAAGGATGGCTACAGTATAATTCTATATTAAAACCTTGTTAAATAGGGAAGGAGCTGAGACGTTCAGCTGGGATATTGTTTGCTAGCTCAATGAGTATCCAAAGAATTTGAAAGTACAATAAATGTATCTGAAGGTCATATCTAAACATACTTACCAAAAAGTACCCACCTCTCTCAGGAGTTTACATATTTCTGCCTTGTAACTGGGAGAAGGGAAAAAGAACAACAAAAAAAAGGCAGTTTGGATGTATAGGTTAAGATTGGCGCATGGCAAGGTTTGTGTGAAATACAAAGAAATCTGTATTTCACTCAACAATTTCATTGCTAAAACACATAGTTTACAAGCATCTTTTCTTTAAACATGTGGTTCAATAACATATTCTTCAAAGGAACAATTCAACGTGTTAAAAGATTTAAGGACAAAGAATGTGCTGCAAAATGCAAATCCTTACAGTGTTAATACTGTGTATGCAATTATGTATGTAGGCAGATAGATATAATTTGAGAGTTATTAACTTTCAGCATCCGTGATGTACCCTGAATCAATACAATATAACTACCTATTAAAACATAAACCAAATGTGTTACCAGGCAAATACACTCCGAGAAGCTTTTCTACGTTATTTTTTCCTCTTTAAAGATTACAGCTCTACCATGGGCAAGAAGCTCAAGAGACTGCTGCTGGTCCTAAAGATGGAGGTTACTCAGCTTTCTGCAATAGCTGACGTTTCTAGAATGTTTCATTTCCTCCACGTTTGGCAAGAAAAAGAATTATTTGAAAATAAAATAAAACAAAATATAAATAAAATAA
>WYDI02145530.1:0-49503 GCA_009867235.2 Psittacus erithacus
TTTTCTTTTCTTTTCTTTTCTTTTCTTTTCTTTTCTTTTCTTTTCTTTTTTTTCTTTTCTTTTCTTTTTTTTCTTTTTTCTTTTCTGTTCTCTTCTTTTCTTTTCTTTTCTTTTTATTTTTCTTTTCCTTTTTTTTTCTTTTTCTTTTTCTTTGCCTTTTTCTTTTTTTCTTTTTCATAAAAATGCTCTTCAATGCCTGCTTTACTTTCTGGCACCAAAAGGCACATTTTATTTCCTGTGGTGATAAGTTTCATTGTACCTTCCCTTGATCCATAAAATGGACTCACAGCTACATAGGAACAGCCTTTGAATGTTCTTTTAAATTACCAAGATTAACTTAGGCATCTTCAAGAGTTACTGCATAGAGCAACTTCAGGCTTTCAGAGTCTGTTCTTGATTTTGGGGGTTTAATAAATGAAAAATTATTTTACTAATTAAAGGTTTCATTAAAATGACTGAGGTTTTTTTTTTTATTAGAGTGCAGATAAGTATAGCTACACAAAACAAACATTTGTGTTCAAATAAAAACATGAGAAATCTGTAATGGTTATTTTCTGGCAATGAATGGAAACTGTACCTGACAGTTTGTGACAGAGTTAAATCATAAGTACCTACATAACTGCTGGTGTCACATTCCTTGAGGTATATAGGCAGCCAAAATTTTATAACATAGTTTTGCTTATTTTAAAAATAAGCATAATTCTAAATCTTTATTTTATGACATAAAATGACTACTAAATTCAAGCTAACTAAAAGCCATTTTTATTTCAGTAAGATTTAGTTAGCATTAAGAAAAGAATGTTATAATTTTATTTAATTTCTTATTTTTATTTTTAAAAATTCAGAAAAACTTATATGTAAATTTATTGGCATAAACAATGCATTTTTTCACCCATTATTTCTACTCCCTGAGAAATAAAACAAATTTGAAAGATAATGATGTCCATGTGGCAAAGTCCAACCAGTACATTGAATTTCAAATGCTACAGATAGTGTCCAAGAAGACCTGCACAGAAAAGCTCCTAGAAAAAAAGGAAAAATCCCCAGTAATGTCAAACACAGTTAATAAAATTTCTGTTTTGCTGCTGCACTTCTGAAACAAATGGAATGGCCTGTGTATGGAGGTCAGCTTGAAGACTTTTTAGGAAGGTTGCATGTTGACCTGTCTCTGCACACAGCACAATGTTTGAGAATATGGGAAAAGAAGGATCAAGAAACAGACAAATAAGAAGCCAGCTTTATAAAAGCCGACTATCTCATTATCGTAGTGGTTCAGTACTCATTCATTTCAGCTGTTTTGCAGGTTTTGATCTTCTTATAATACAGAATTGATTAAGAAAAAACTAACAAGGGAACATCCAAACAGACTTCCATGACATTATATCATATAAGGTGTACACCAGAGAGACCTTATAGCCACCCTCTAGTACTTAAAGGGGGCCTAAAGGAGAGATGGGGAGGAACTCTATATCAGGGACTGTAGTGATAGGATGAGGAGTAACAGATTTGCACTGGAGGATGGTAGATTTAGAATAGACATAAGAAATTCCTTATTGTGAGGGTTGTGAGACACTGGAACAGGTTGCCCCAAGAAGCTGTGGATGACTCATCCTTGGAAGTGTTCAAGACCAGGCTGGACAGGGCTTTGTGCAACCTGGTCTAGTGGAGGTATCCCTGCCCATTGCAAGGGGGCTGGAACTACATGATCTTTAAGGTTCCTTCCAACCCAAATGACTCCATGATTTTATGCTTAAATTTAACATTGAATGGAATTGAACTTACAGATGTATGATTTTATACAGTTTCTTAAGAATCTGCACTTCAGATGTTCAAAGTCAGGGAAGTTCTTGTACTGATTTGCTTACTGAGATTTTTTACAAGGAATTAAACACAACAAAATATTTTCATTTTCATTCTTGCCTTACATTAGGAAACAGATTTAAAAAAATGCATAATGACAACTTCTGCAGCAGGATTATAAATCATAGGAATACATTTGCAATGAAATGTTTTGATTGATGAATTATTGTAGAGTTTAGACTATATAATAAGAATGATTTAAGAGTACAGGAACAGTTCATAATACTCTATCTAGAGTTTGGGCTGGCCATTAAAAATTAGATTTAATTTTATACTTATGACTTAAATTTTCAGAAAAGAGTACAGAGTTACACATCTTGCTCTAATTTCATTTAAACCTATGTCAAGCATTTATGGTTCCCTCCTTTCGGAATATGCCACCTAACCAGAACCCCAAACTTATGATCAAAACCCAGCAAATATGCTCACTACCACATACCTGTGAAGTAAAGATATATTTTAACCCCTGTTGTATGGATGTCTATTTCAGTACAAAGATATTACATGTTCAGCCTTTTACAGGTATTCAGGATTTGCATATTCCAGGAGTATGGAGGGCAACAGATATTTTTAGAAATGAGTTACAAGTGTATGATTGTTGTGAAGCTGATGGCAATTCTATCTGCAATTAAGGAAAACATCTCAGGAGAAGCACAAGGCATTGTTGTGTTAGGAGTACAACTGAAATAGACTTCATACTTTGTTAAACAACACATAAAACAGGCATAAATACATCTATGGTTTTAATCCTTGTAGGTGGTTAGTCAGACTGATAATAGCTATCAGTTCAGTCATGTTTTCAGTTCTTATATTGAAATATTTTTATGCATGACAAAAGATTTGTATGCAATGTCTTATTTAAAATTCCAACAGATCCAACAGAATAAACAATAGCTATTGCTTTATGATGGTGTCAACTTGATTAACAAAAATGGAGTCTATCTTCTAAGGCCACTTGCACAGGTCAGGGAAAAGAGAAATGTGTTTGGGCTAAACAAAATAACAGTCCTGGTTACTCTTCCAGTTACTGTTCAACTCATGTCCTTATCTTTCTCTACATGCAGTTTGTAAATAGCTGAAGTTAATATACTCTGGTTCTTCTTTTCACTGAAATTTGTGACCTTAAAGTGAGCCATGATTTTATTCGCAATCATTCTTCTAAGCAACTGCAATTCACTCTTCACATGTACTATGCAGACTGCTTGTCAGAGTCTCGTTATAAATGACATTCCATATTTCTTTCATCTTACTTGGAAATACAGCAAAGAAGCATGAAAAAAGCGGAGGTCACCTTTCCAGTGAAATCAAGCCTGAGGCTTCTTAACAGAAAAGGCTGTATTTGGCTTCCTACCACATTTCCATTGTCTAACTTGCTATGGCAGTCAAAGATAAATTAGTGGCTTCCTGGGCAAAACAAGCTTCCCCTTTGTTAGCTTTAATGCATTCTCTATTGGACATACATAGGGGACTGGAGTGTGAATGGTAAAACTATTGCTCCAAATGACTGAGATATTTCTGTGCAAAAATAAAATTCTCCTTAACTCTTTCTGTAAACGGTTCCCTCCCCTTCTTCTCCCTTTTTTTTACCTTGTCTTCCCTTCCCTTATGCCTTACCCTCAATAGACCAACATAAATCGGTGAGTGAGAATGAAGCTCTTCTCTAAGAGATGGAAGTTGAGTTCAACTTCAAATTCCTTTAACATTTGGACTAATATGTGAAATAAAGCTTAAACACGAAACCCTGCCTTAATAACGCAAAGTAGAAGATATACTGTGTTCTGTAAGTCTACTTTCTGTGATTTGCTGTGTAACATATCTAGACTAGTAAGAAATATGATAGCATTGTATATTACAGTAACAACAGTATGGCTTATGGAACAGATTGAAAATAAATAGATGTGTAATACCATTTGTAATTCAGTTTAGTTTCTGGTATTGATACAAAGTTGCTTGCAGCTAAAAGGCTGAACCAGTAATATGTCTTTCAGGTTTATAACTATCCTTTACATTAAAAATTATACTTTATTATATGTGCAAAAAAAGTCTGTGGGACTTAGCAATATATGCCTTATAAAGGACAATCTATCCCAACTTGCTTCATACTGTCTTACGGGTAATATATATATTAGAAAGATAGTCACTACCTATATCCTCTGGGATTCATTATGATGGTCACATCTTTCATCATAACGTTATGAAGTGGATATAAACTATCTTATGCATAAGCAAAAGAAATACAAATTTTCTTTGGAGAAAAGATCACTCTGGCCTCAGTGAGAATGATGTCAGGAGGGTAGTTGCAGTTCTCTGCTGTCTTACATAATGGATCTTTATTGTGACTTTAAGCCAAATTAATTTGTCAATTGATGATGCATAAATTAATTTATTAATGTTTATCTTTTCCAATGGCTAGAAGTTGGGTGCCCTATTTTCTTAATGAAAGGAAAAAAACACAGCTGATCAACCATTTCAGAATTCAAGACTTGAAGAAAAATTCACATAAGACATGCACAGCAATGAGCACTTAATGCTCCACCATCACATCAGTTTATTAGCTTTTCGCTTCTCATTCTCTCCACTTACAGACTGACAGGCCAGTTTAAATAGACACAGTGTACACTTATCCTTGGCTTGGATAAGGAGTCTGCATAACCTACTAAACATCATCACTTTGATACAAATTTTCTTAGGATCATAACACTATCTTGGAAAGCAAACAAAAAACAGGTGATGTCATAGAAATCCTCAAGTAGCAAAGACAAGCATTAGACAAGTCTTCAATTCTGAATTTCCTCAGAATTAATGATGTCCCGTTGTGAACACACAGAAAAAAATTGGAGAACTGCGCTTTCTTACGCAGCACATAATCATCTGGATTGTTCTCTGCAGAGCCCTCTTTTTATACTGATTTTCTAGCACACTTTCTCTGTAGAAGTGAGACACTGGACTTTTTTATTCTAGGAAAGAAAAAAAAAGCTAGAAAATAGCCCACTCCATTTTTCAGTATTTGCTAAAGCTGGAGATACATAACTTTGGTTTTTTCTTCTCCTTTCCCCTTGTTCCCTGTCCCGCTTTTTTTTTTTTTTTTTTGTGAACTCACAGAATAAAAAGTGAGTTTCCAGGGTCCAGCAGTGTTGGTTTAGGGAGCACAGTTAGCATCTGTACATGACCAGCTGAGTGATTAATAAAGCTATCTGAAGTAAGAAATTAAAAACCATAGGGATAACACTGTGTGAGTCTCTTTCCTACATAAAAAGTAGCAGGCACATCCAGTGGGCGTTCCCTGTAGGAGGGACAAAGGAAATGCTTTAAATGCATGAAGTGTCTGGGCTTCCATGAAGCTGCTGAACTTTTGCAGCACTGCCATTCTCTGACCACTTACATATCTCATCTTCTCTCTCCTTCCTCTATGAGTCTTCACAATGACAGAGTATTTTTATTGCTATGAGAACCAAGCAAATATCAGCTTTCTGTTCTGATTTTCTGCTCTAATTATTCATGGTAAGAAAAGAGGATTCTGATAGAAAGAAATGTTTTCTATAGAATTTTCTGTATCTGGAATATTCTGTGTAATCTCTTGCTAGGGTCTGCCCCTGCTACTACACTACTTTCACAATTTTTCTTCCTTTTGTTTCATGGTAAGACTGCAGGATCAGGAAAGAACTTTTCAAAGTCCCATTACTTCAAGTAAAATTCCCAGTGGAAATACTTTCTATACTGAAAACATATCACATTATCTCCCAAATGCAAATGATTTATTGATTTATAAAATTTGAATTTACCTATGTAAGTAGGGAGTTGTGAAGATTTATTAACCGGTCTTGCACAGCATTCTGTACTAAGTCTTAATTGTTACAATTAGAAAAAGATAGAGAGAAAAGAATCACAAAAATACTCAAAAGATAGAAATTCCTTGCCCTAAGCTTTCAGTATCTTTACCAAACTTTAATGTTGTGTAAAAAAACCCCTTTTTATTTGATACAAAAATTGTACATTCTTATTTCTAATGATTCTATAAAATTTAACATAAAAAAAAATGAAAAAAGATAAACTGTTACTCATGAATTCCACTCCTACTGAGTTCAAGGGGATCTTTTCCCCTTGAGATCTTTTTCCCTTACATTGAGATCTTAAGCGGACTCAGATAAATACCACTCATGAATCATGAAATGTGGGGTGTTCTTTAAAGACCATTTTTCTCTAAATAACCAATTGCTACCCACACATCAAAAAACTTTGCCCTAATCCCCAAAAGAGTAGTTGTCTGGGGGCTTCTACACGTCATCTGATGTGAAGAGGGAAACACTATTGGTGAAGAAACAAGACAAGCTATATGGGAAGCCACAAGTCATTGCTGTTGCAGGATGGACACCTGTGCTGAGAGCTAGGAAGAAAGTAGACTTAAGATCAGGTCTGTTTGCAGGACCTACCAATGGACACATACTGCATAGCATAAGTGAGAAGGAAAACTTGCTTTATAATTTATGGACTAGTGCTGGATAAGGTTTGAGCTGTATCTCTAGTTGAGTCCTTAATATGGGTATGTTCCAGGAGCTCATTCACAAAGTATGGTGTAAAAGTTGTCAGTAAGGTTCCTCAGAAATATGGACACAATACATACTTGCATTTTAGGAAGGAACCTGAAACTAGATGGACATGCTGAACAGCATAGAATTTTGTATCTGTAAGGCTGAAATTACTGTTATTCTATAATCTATTGATAGCTTTGTTTCATGTTTTCCTGGGAATTCTGTAGGCCACAAGACTTTGAAGTCTGATGTTCTTGGAATTAATATTTATGCGTTCTGCTTTGAATATAGCTAAGATAGTATATGCTTATATAGTGGCTGCCAAATCACAGTATTCTACAGAAAGCTTGTAAAGGCTTAGAAAAGAAAAATTCAGATTGGACATTGGTTTCTATACCACTAACAAAAAAAAAAGAAAGAGAGAAAAAGCTATGAGATGCACTTTAAAAATTACTACACTTGTGCCAAATATGAATGATCCAGATTATTACAGGTGGCAACTCAGACAGACAGGGAAATAGAGGGCTATAATTATAGTTATAAAGATGAGTAATTATATACAGACCTCTACCTTAATATGCAGCTCCCTTATTGTACAAATGGGGCTCAAAACACCTTAATCTCCTTTGGGACAGACAGAAAATCATCTTGAATGTTTCAGCTTCGAGAAACACTTTGTAGATATGTAAATAGATACCAGAATGTTTATTTACCAATGTGGAAAATTACAGTCTTTTTTTCTTACTGAAATTAACGCCATAGCATAGTCTCCTTAAGAACATGACATAACAGGAAGGATAATTTGTCTTGTACCAAAGGTGACTTTTCAAACACTGTTAAAAAAAATCTTCTGTAGGGATAAGGGGGCATAACGAGGCTGGGAGGCCAAATGAAATTTAGCCCACCCACCACAGCATGTCTGATTTAAAGTGAGTGTTCAACTTTCCTATCAGAAATTGTATTTGCATGAAAACAATGAGTTGAATTTCTGTCTCTTGCCTGCCCAGATGCAAAAGGGTTCACAGTTTTTTAATTATAAAACAACTTCCTTTGGGAAAGATTAAATGTATCTACCACCGATATTTCAGTGATTCTAATCGCTGCTCTGGACTCAGGTTCATTTGATAGCTCATTGGGTCTGGAAAAAAACAACCCAGGGTATAGTGTGTCCTCCTACAGAGCTCGCTATCTCATGTTATTTTTGAAGCAAGAAGTAAATTATGACTTTAGCTGCTAGCAACTACATGTTGTCACCCACCACACAAGGAAATGTGGTTGGGTAAAGTCGAGGAAATTCCAGTAGAATCCTCTCAAGTCCATTTTTCTGTAGAATTAGTTTGCTCAAGACCAGGTTTCCTACTGGCTAGAAAGGAGATTGTGCTTTGATGTACCAGGTATTAAATATAACTTGGAGAACCTGGGACATCTTCATAATGGCTGTAACTAACACTTGTTTGACTTTACAGTTCCTGGAATATTTCAGCCTCACAGGTAATAATGTAAATCATCCCCTCCATTTCACTGGAGGCGATGAACTTCGCAAGCTTGGATCAAGGTCCACTGGAACTTAAGGAGACTTCATTGTGCAGAAAGTACCTCACAAAGCCAATATCCCCTATATGATACACAAAATTGCGGTGACTCTGATTGGCAGTGCCTAGGCTAAGATCGAAAAGGGTAGCAGTGAGCTCAGACAAAATGTAAACCAAAGTATAATTCAGAAATAAATCCTGTGGAGTCCCTAAGAAACTATCTGGAAAATCTAACAGTTTAGCCTTTAGACTTTCAAACAGTATGGCATCTTCAAATGAAGATCCAACTGCCATAAAGCTCAATAAAACATAACTATTCAAGGATGTATATCATGAATGTTGAAATATAAGACATAACACTCATTATTAAGAAGATAAAGAAAAGTATTTTAGTAAGCAGAGAGAAAAAAACTTTTATATTCACAGAACTGTGCATGATGTCATAATGGTAAATTAAAAAAAAACTCAGGTAAAATTTACCTGATTTATTTTAATTTCATGATTGTTAGTGTATTTTATACTTGCTCTACCTTTCTCATGTATTTTCGCCTGTGTGAGCTGAAAGGAAGGTAGCCACTGCAAGATTACTCATTTTCTTTCTTTTTAAAAACAAAGACAACTATCCTGAAAACTGGTCTTCCAGCTTTTAAAGAGTAAAGAGATTTTCATCTGCTGAGATGACTCAGTGAAACAATCTCCATTTAGTTTGTCCTTCCAAAGTCAAGAGTGTGATTATTCTGTAATCCTCTCACCTGATTAATTCTTAACTATGAACATAATTACACTCTCCAGAAGGTAAATCACTCTTATAAATCAGTTGCTGCTGACAGTTCACTCTGCAGCAAAGTCAGTCTGAGATTGTAGAAACAGATGACAGTTACAACACAAATTTTTCAAAAGGTCTACTCATTAATGAATTACAGGTAACGTGATGCTGTGAGGGAAAAAAAAAGAAAAAAAAAAAAAGAAAAGAATTACAGAGTAAGGGACCTTATAAATTCTCCAGATACAATAGGAACCTTTTTATCACCTGGATGAACAAAGAAATCAGTTATTGAATCTACATTTGTCCTGCTGCAAGCTGAGTTGAAGAGATGATATTTATGAACTCTAATCTATTACTACTTTGCCAAAGGTGGGCTTGGAACTGGGACTTCCTTCAAAGAACAAATAAAATGAAAACATATCAAGTGGAAAAACTGCACAGTATGTATTTCTCGGATTCTATTCCCTCCCCAGATTTAGCAACATCATTTTTTTCTGGTTCTAGCTGGTGGTCAATTTATGCCCCAACACATATGTTTTAATAACACCATGTGACTGCAGCTCCCAATTCTATGAAAGGAACTCCAGTGAGCTTCCCTTCACACATAGGAATGGTGAATCTTTAAAAACACTTTTTCTAATGTGTCTTCAGATTTGGCTTAAGAACTCAGAAACTTTTTAATCCAGTTTTCTGAAACATCCAAGGCAAGAAGAAAACCTACACTGTCCCATTATACATGGAACAACAGCTCCCACTGCCTAACCTTTGAAGGTGGAAGACTGACTCATTTGAATCCGGAGGATTGTCTTCACAAGTCATAGAGTGACAAAACAGCCTGACAAAATGATAGATACCGAATTGGTTCTGGCCTTGAAATTTTTTTTTTATTTTTTATTTTTTTCCATAGGAAGATAAGTACTTCCGTTTTCGGAATAACTTTAAACATTTTTTTCGAGAATATCAGTGAGTTCCATGGAGTGATTCTGATAAATGCAATATATTATACCTTTGCCAAGTAAATAATCTACTGATAACTCAACTTGATTATTTTAGGAAAGATAGAAAAAATTATTATGATAAATCTTTTGTATTATCCACTTTATGGCATCTTCTTTCTGTGTTTTCTGTAGCAAGCTAAATAATAAGCTTTAAATTCTCTTTGGGTACAGAAGAAATTACTATCACAAGTGCTTTTAACTGTTTTTGATTCCTTTTCCTGGCTCTTTTGCATGGCTTTGGTTTCCCTGCTGAAAATGAAAAATTGCTATGAGATAATGAAACCTTTGAAAAATATATTTCCAAATAACTGAGCCAGAATTTCTTCTGAAATCAATGACACTGCATTAGGGATTAATATATTATCCTACATTTATTCTTTATACATAAGTCCACTATCTCAAAACTGTATTTTGAAAAGAAAATATAAAATAAACTTGAGAAATTTACAGTTAAATTCAGAGATCTATAGCACGCATACCTTAGAGACAGATTTCAAATGAGACTTGATATGCAAGCAGTAAGTTAAAGGAGATATTTTTTTAAAGAATGAAATAATGTGCAAGGCATTTATAACATTGAATCTTTCCAGACTTTACTTTTTATCTTTTCATATTGTTCTTATGCAGTTCTATTTGAAATCCTTTCATTGGCTAAGGGATGAAAGTTTAAGGAAACACAGTGAAAAATCATCCATTATCTGTATAGGATTAGCACTTATATATGTATAGGATTAGCACGACTTGACCATGTACTGGAGGATACTGTCTTTAAGTTCATTCTGTACCCACTAGCCATACTTGGCTCTGAGGTCTACACTTCTAAAAGCAAACTGGTGTTGTGCTTCAGAATTACCTTGCATACAGTTCTAGGGCTACTTCATTTTAGGACAGATACACCTTTAGGTCATGCATGGATTTTCTTAACTGGACATTTAGTCATAATTTGCTCTTAAGGAAATAAAAAACCCCAATAAACAAAAGTGATGCACAGTACAATTGCTAAGCATTTGCTGACTGATGCCCAGACCAACTTGAGCAGCAATCTGCCCTTCTGGATAACTCCCCTCAGTTCATATACTGGGTATGATGTGCTGTTGTATGGAATACCTCGTTGGCTAGTTTGGGTCAGCTGTCTTGTCTCTGCTTTGTCCCAGCTTCTCATGCCCCTCTCCATTAGCATATCATGAGAAACTGAAAAGTCCTTGATCAGGGTAGGTGTTACTTAGCAACAACTAAAAACATCGGCATGTTATCAGCATTGTTCTCAGGCTAAACTCGAAAACACAGCGCTGCACCAGCTACTAGGAAAGAGAAAAGTAACTGTTACAGCTGAACCCAGGGAATCCTGTTATATCCAAAAGCAGATCCATAGACTGGCTTGGGTTGGAAGGGACCTGCTGGTCACTCTTCTTCTGATGCAGCCTAGCATACAGTTGACTTTCTGGGCTGCAGGCACATGTGCTGGATCACACTGAGCTTCTCACCAATAAATACCCCCAAGCCCTTTTCCTCAGACCTGTTTTCAATACAGCTTCTGTGGAAACTTTTCTAGCTGCTCTTAACATCCCTGGCCAGTTTAAATTCTGTCAGGGCTTTAGGTTTCCTAATCTGATCCCTGTCTGCTCAAACAATCTCTTCATATTCCTCCCAGGCTACCTGTCCTTATTTCTGCCCTCTGTAGGCTTCCTTTTGTGATGGTGCTTTTCCAGGAGCTCCTTGTTTATCCACACAGGCTTCCTGGTATTCTTGCCGGACTTCCTCTTTCTCAGGATTCATTGCTCCTGAGCTTAGAGGAGGTGAGCCTTGAATATTAACAAGCTTTCTTGGGCCAAGATTACTGTGTGCCCTTCTCACTTAAGGATCTCAAACTCTACCATGTCATGGTCGCTGCAGCCAAGGTTGCCCTTGGACTTCACACCCCCCAACAGCCCTCCATGTTAGTGAAAACAAGGTCCAGATTAGCCCCTTTCCTGGTTGGTTCTTCTCTCGCTTGGAGAAAGAAGTTAACATCAATGTATTGCAGGAAATTCCTGGATTGCTTATGCCCTACTGTGTTACACCTCCAACAGATATCTGGGTGGTTGAAGTCCCCCATGAAGACCAGGGCTTGTGAACATGAAGCTGCTCCTATCTGAATATAGACGTCCTCATTCACTTTGCCTTCTTGGTTGCATGGCCGGTAGCAGACCCACACTATACTGTCCCTTCCTTTAATCCCAACTCATAAACTCTCAGTTGGCTCCTCATTCATCCCCAGGTGGAGCTCCATGCATCCCAGCTGGTCACTGACATAGAAAGTGACACCCTCTCCTCATTTCGCCTGCCTCTCCTTCCTGAAGAACATATATCCTTCCGTTCCAACACTCACCACAGAAACAGCCCACCCATCTCCATGATGCCAGTAAGATCATAGGTCTGCAGGTGTGCACAAGTCTCTAACTCCTCTTTTTTATTCCCCATGTTACCTGTGTTTGCATAAAGGCATATCAGTTAGGTCCCAGTGAAGCTGACTTACTGGCTGGAGTGGCTGAAATTCCTTTTTACTTCTTATCAGGTGCCCTCCTGCTGACCCGAGACATCTCCCCAGGTTCTGGGCATCTCCTGCTGGCACCAGCATCAGAATGGTAGGAATGGGATAGATGGAGGTTCTCTCTCTTCCTTTCTTCAAAAACAAAACTTGTGAATCTTCTACGAAATTTCTGAATCAGGTATTGAGTATTCACTTGTCTTATTATGTTTAGAAAATACTTCTCTATATTCTATAAATTATAAAAACAAAACAGAAACATCAAACTTTTTTTGCTTTATTTGCATGAAGTGTTATGCCAGAAAAGGACAGGCACGAAATTTCTTTGCAAAAGCAAAGGTATGACCTGCTCCAAAACTGAAACAGACCATTAGTGATTCACAGTTCTCACTTAAACTTTTCCTTCCTAAGCTACAAGCTGTGTTCTGCCTATAGCACAATAGGTTACTCAATTTGATCAATATATGATGAAATAATATGTCAATAGAAATCCATTTCTTCTTTCTTAGCATGTCAATCCTTGAACAAATCTTTTCCATCTTTCAGAATCTCTAAATGAAAACAAAACCTTGAATCTTTGTATTCCACAGAATTACAGGAATTTGGTTCCTTTTTCTTTTTCCTGATATTAATTTATAAAATGAAACCACAATGTGTATCCTAGTTCCTTTCAAAGGTTTTTGCTTCCTCTTTTCACAAACTTTCCCTGTTTCCACTAAAAGAGAGTAATTGCCACACAGAAGAGGTTGTGGTAAAAAGTTAGATAGCAAATATAGTTTTGACACAACTACTATCTTGTGATTCAAAATGAAAACTACTGAAGTTAAAAAATTCTTGAAACATGCCGAGTTCTCTCTGTTCACATAGGAGTCTTCCATCTGTTGTCATCAAAGGAATTAAGCTTTTTTTGCTTTTTAAAGGCATGTTTTAGAAATCAATAACACAGCTATGAAAATACAATAATTTGCATTTTTTGCCTCATATATAGACATATGCAGATTTACATAGATGTGTTGTGACTTTGTCTATAAACCACTACTTCCATTTAACTGTCTGTAGACACAATGAAAAGCAAAATATGTATAGACATAGTACAGCCAAGTTCTCACAACTTTTGGAATTATTTAAATCTAGGATTAATACTTATAGGTGTGCTCAAATATGAATTCACACTTCTTTGCAAAAGGAGGTATCCAATTCTAATATTTTCAAGAAGACCTGTTTTTCATTACAAGGCAACTCAAGGTGAAACTCTCTTAGCCTGATTATGCTATTGCACGCTACAGTGATTTGAATCATATTTTAGAAACAATACCTGACTTATTTTAAAGTTCTATGATACCATATGGCTGCATTAACTTGACAGATGGTTATTGATATTTGTTCTCATCTGCACCAACACTAGCTGAAGCATATGCAAAACTCTTAATGATATTAAAGATGTGCCAATTAAGATCATATTGAAGTTTCTGATGAAACTTTATAGCATGTTTCACAAGCTCCACTTCTGAATTTTTCATTGTGATTTTTATATAATTTTTTATATTGTGTAGCTAAAAATGAAAATTAACACAATAGACATTATAAAATATATTCAAAGACTTTATTATTTTAAAAAGTTAATTCTAAAGAATAGTCAATCAGTCTGCCACAATGGGGAAATAAAAAGGAAAACTCTGACTTAGGTACATATATAAAGTTAGAACCGAATTGGAGTTTTGTCTACTTCCTGGTACTAAGAAACTTGTTATATTCATAAATTAAAATGAAAGAGTGCCTTTCAGGGTAAATATGAGAACAAATCAAAAAGAGAGGTGTCTTCCCCACAGAGGCAGATTTGCAACAAGGTGCAACTTAAAAAATAAAGGTCAAATTCTGCACCAGACTGTATGAAGTATTTTCTATTGTGGGAAACCAGTTTAATGCTGTATTATACTGTTTTTAAATCCCAGTAACCAAGAAAGTATATTTAGCTGGATAATACAGTAGGGAACTTGCACGCTTTTTCCTGATTCAGTAACCAGGCAATGTAGGCTATTGACTTTCAGTTCAGGAAAAATTCTAGGTTTCAATTCGCAGATAAAGCAGATGCTTCCTACTGTTGTCTTATTTTTCTTACACTAGAAGTTATTTTTCTTCAGCAAAGTAGGGAGCATTTGCATGCCCTAGTAAAACATTCTAACATCTCAATTAATAGTTTAGGGCAAAGTCTTTTGGTTTAGTATAGTGTAACTGAAATATGAGCACCATGTCCCTTCTGATGACAGCTGGAAAGTAGTCACAGACACACAATGAGTAACATTTTTTTCATACACTGCAGCAAAAGTCATCAGACCTTAACCATCAGTGCCCACAAATTCGCCCTCTGTGTCCTAGCTCAAAATGACAATAATGAAAGCTTTTTTTTTTTTTCCCTTAAAGAACTCTGAGAATTGTTGTCAAAAATTACTTTAAAACAACAAGGTATTATTTCACTTAGCCATACCTTTTAGCCAGTTACTTGGTAGTTACTATATCAGTTACTGAGAAACTGATGACATTCTTATTATTCAATTTACACAATAATTAACAGGACACTAGATCCCAACATATTCATGTATTTTGTTTAGCTAGCAAATTTACATTGCAGCTATACTATGCATTATAGACCAGGGAAGAAATTCCACATTAACTACAAATTTCTTCTGCTTTGCTTCTGGTGCCCACGCCACTGCAAGCGCTCTTTTAAAACGCATTGAAACAGTGGCTCAACTGTGAACTTAGGCAGAATTAAAAAAGGCATTTGATACAGAAAATACACTTTGTTGCTGAGAGAAAGAGCCTGCCTAGAGATGAAAAAAACTCTCTAGCAAGCCCTCTACTCTCAGGTCCAGGTCAAACTATTCAGATAATTACGCAAACATTGCTGAGTTATGGTACCTATTGTCTTTCTTCTCATTCCCATTCTCCATTGTCCTCCAAGCTACTCAACCCACAAAAGTGTACACTTTCCTGTTTCTCAAAGAAAATCTTTTCCAGATTGTTTAGCTTTTTTAAAACAATAATGATGTTCTAGGAAGATCTGGTAACTTTTCCAAGTGTTTTCAAAACTGAATTTTGTATCTTTACAGGCTCAGAAGCTTACAGGTACCTAATTAGCATGGCATGTGTGCATATCTTTTAAATATTCTAAAGCCTCCAAAAAGCCCATAGCTGAAATCCTTCAAACATTAATGAAGAAAGTTTGCAAAATGTTGATTTGGAAAAGGTAAATAATATTTCAAGTGTAGGTTGCAAACTTAGATACCGAGAAGTTAATGAAATTTATAGAATTAAAATAAATTTATTTTCCATCACAGTAGATTTGGCTCGTAGAAGAAGAAAGGATACCTGAAGCTTCCTTAATCTCAATGTAGGATCTTAGTCTCAAGGGCATTCCATAACATCACCAGACACTGGAAACAGGACCTAAAAACTTTGTCTTTTTCCACATTTAATGTTAAGTTGTATGATAACCCTTTCTCCAGAATATACTGGGGACTGAAGAAGGAGTCTAAAGGAAGGTTAAGAGACAGAGAGGGAAAGACTATTGAAGTCCCAACATAGGAAGAAAACGGAACTGTTGGAACAAATCAGAGGAGGGCCACAAGGATGATCGGGGAGCTGAAGCACCTCCCGTATGAAGACAGGCTGAGAAAGTTGAGGGGGTTCAGCCTGGAGAAGAGAAGGCTGCATGGAGACCTCATAGGAGCCTTCCAGTATCTGAAGGCAGCCTACAAGGATGCTGGGGAGGGACTCTTTATAAGGGACTATAGTGATAGGACAAAGGATAATGGGTTCAAACTTAGACAGGGGAAGTTTAGATTAAATTTAGAGGGGAAGTTCTTCACTGTAAGGGTGGTTTTAGGCACTGGAATGAGTTGCCCAAGGAAGCTGTGAATGCTCCATCCCTGGCAGTGTTCAAGACCAGGTTGGACAAGGCTTTGGGTGACATGGTCTCGTGTGAGATGCACCTGTCCTTGGCAGGGGAGTTAGAACTAGATGATCTTAAGGTCCTTTCCGACCCTAATCATTCTATGATTCTATGATTCCAAGTCTAGAAATTTTTTTACTTTCATAGCTTCTGAGAGGAGTGCAAGAATCGCATTGGCACTTCAGCCTGTCATCTAGGAGCCAAATGAAAATATGAATCTCTAATCTGATCTTTTATCATGTTGGAAAAGCAAGCTTCTTTTTGATTCAATTTATGGTGAAAAAAATGAGGAAAGTTAGTGAGCTACTCAGCTGTCAGTCTATTGATTTTTTTCTTGCAGATGTTTGCATCTTTATATGCTATAAATATTCATAAATATCTTCTGAATTGAAAACATAAAGGTTTCTTACTCTGTTTGCAGAAGGTGTCCACATATTCTTTGCTAGCCTTCATTGCTTTCCCGCAGCTGTGTAGTGTTTCTTACTGCCATGTTTTATACCACAGGATATGATAGACATATGCACGTAAGTCACATATAGAACAAAAATCATGTGGGAAAAAGTTAGTGTGAGATAGATAGATTCTGAGCAGAATTCTACATTGGTTCATTGTCAGCTTCATTACCTGCTTAAATACTGACTGCTCACTGGAGAATTTTTTAACAAAATAATTGGACACAAACTAAAATTGCCATTATACTAACCAAATGTGAGATACAGATAACATTAGTGACAACACAGATAAGACTGTTCAGCATAAATGAAGTTCAGAGACATGTAAAGACATGTAATCATACACTTTGACATATACTGCATATGTGAAACCCTTTAAAATAGCTATACTTAACATTCAAGTATTATCTGAGTTTATTTAGTAGAAACAGGAATGGGAATGTAAAAAAGAAAATCAATTTTGCCCTTGATTTCTCTGTACACCTAAAAGGGCAACAACTGTAAATCTGAATATTTTTTTAATGTGATGATGTTGTCAAAACTAAATCCCTTGATTATTACTATTGATTTCCAGCAGCCATTTTTTGACTTTAAATGCAAATCTTTTCAACTTTACCCTTTGTATTTAGAGCTGCATCTTTTTATATCTATCCTCAGCACTGCCAAAAACTTTTTCCTCAAAGAAGATGAATCAATAACAATTTATCTTGTAGTATAATAATTACCACACTACATAAATAATAATATTTTATAATAAAAATATTTTTTGAATGGATGAAGATCAGATTGGATAGTGCCAGTACTCTAGCATAATAGCTTGTATCTATTTATAAAATGAGAAATAATTGTAAAGCAAAGCCTCTGCCAAGGAATGTTAATGTAAATAGATACACCTACAGATATATAGATTCAGAAACATAAGTAGAAATGCAGTCTTTATAAGCATTCTTTAAAATTAGAAAATTATTTTATTAGGAATTCTGACCACTTTGAATGTTTCACTTAAAAGATTCACTAGCAGATGGAATGATAAATTCAAATCCATTTAACCATATATTTTTGATACTTCTCCAAAATCTTAAAATGTGATTCAGTGTTAGATACCAGCTTTCTGTTTTCTTCCACATGCTGAAGACCGCCAGGAAGCTACAATCAGTTGTGATTACCTAAGCTTTGGTCTTGTTGTGGAAATGTCCCTAACCTTTTGAAAAAATTCCATTTTTTGTTTGCAAAGACAAAACAAATAGTAACGTGTTAAAAAATAAGTCATAGTATAATTAACAGATGAATAAGTGAGCAATTTTCCATTATACCATCTTCTCTGCATGAAAAATAATGGACCTTTCAAAACCTATCCACCTCCTGGATGATGAATCTCAATAAACAAATGGCGTTGATTTAGTTCTCACCAGCACAAAGGCATACAAAATAATGCTCAGCAAGTCAAAAATGGGATAGGGGAAGAAAAGGTTTGAGGCACTTGTCTTCCAAGGACGCCACAGCTCAGAGACTGGCTAAGCATCAGTCTGCCTGTAGGAGGTAGTTGCCTTTGCATCACTTGGGCTTTTTATGCTTTTTTTCACTTAATAAACTATCTTTATCTCGACCCATGAGTTTTCTCAGTTTTGCTCTTCCTATTCCCTTCCCCATCTCACTGAGAGTAGGGGAAGGAAAAGCAGCTGCGTGAGAGCTGAGCTGCTGGCTGGGTTGAACCCACTGCAGCACTGAGTAATTTCAGTCAAATTTGATACATTCTGTATTCCCAGAGGTTGCTACAGTTTCTGTACAAAGAAGACCTTGCTAATACCTCTGCTGACAGAGGGGATGCAAAATAAGCTCCTCCCTTTGATCTTTGACAAAGAATCTACACAGCATCATGAGTGTAAGACCCAGACTGTGGGAAAGCAAACTTCCTGTGTCTCTTTTCTGACACTATAACCTGGTATTTACAGTAATTTCTCCTCCTGACACTATTTTTTGCTTAAGAACTGTTTCTGTTCGTTTTTACATTGTAGGGATGCAGATGGGATAAAAGGAGCTTCAGAAGAATTGTTTTAGGCTCAGTTGTTTTTGGATCAATAGGATGAGGTCCATTACTTTACATGTTAAACTTGGGATGCTGTGCTCAAGAAAGGAAACATGACTGCCATTTGATACCAGACATTTATCTCCTGGTGCAACACTCGTAGATCCCCGTTTCTCCACAGTGTACAAGCTGTAATAAGTGTGTATTGCAGAGCCAAGTTGAAAAGATATTTCAAGCTCCTTTATAGGACTGCAGTATAACTTTGCATTTACGAATGCAACCTGAGTAAACTAAAACATATCTGGATTTATCTGCTCTCATTTATGACGTATTATGCTTTCTGATCAAAATATATTGTCACTTGAAATGGAGGTGTCAGGCTTACTCAGGTACAGTGAAGTCATCCAAAGAGATTAGAAGAGGAGAGGGAAAAAGCGCTGACCAAGAAATATAGTTTATGAAATACAATTGTGCCAAAAGGAAGAACATAGAAGTCTCCAAAATGTAGCAGACTATGGGTTCATTTCTTCACCTTGTAGCACAGAAGTTGGAAACATGCAGGCAGTGGGTAGTTCTAAAGTGAAAAGCCAAAGTGGTTTCTTTCCTACTATTCCTCAGTTAACAGCTGACTTATGCTTAGATCCCACAGTATACATCCATTTTGAAGATAATAAATATCAAATATATTTCTTTAACAAAACCATAGAGAAAAAGGCTTTGAGGGAAATTATTTTATAAGGAAATCACCTTCATTATTATGTTTAATTGAAACATTATTATCTTCTTATTATGTTATATATATTATATTATTATAATAATTATATTATAATCTTGTTATAATTTACTAAATAGATATATGTGATTGGACAGTTCAGGAAAAGTTATATAGCACATAATGGAGGATAGGGCAAGTAGTGCTGAATACACTGAGAGTATTATGTTGAGTCAAACAAGAATGAGTTTAGAGCTCATTCAAGTTGCTTGGAAGGCTGTGGTTTCAGGGCAGAGTAGTTAGCCAGTAAAAGAAGGAATAATATAAATTTCAGAAGCAAAGCTAAGGGTGTGAAAGTCTGTATAAGGTTTTTAAACATTTTATGACATTACCAGCTGTAACAGCAAATAATAGCAAAGAATTCTTCTATTTATAATCTGCAGTGTTCCTTATCTTCTCCACCTCAACTGCATCAACTAGAATTGGAAGAATCATATAAAAATAATTTTTATATAATCACTGTTATTTTCTCCAAATTCTTACATTAAAATGACATTTTGATAGTGGCAAATTTTCCTGAAACATGAAAAAGCCACTGGAGGTTCAGCTCTGAGAGATTTTATAGCCTGTATCAAATATTATGTATATATATAGGCACTGTGATTATAATATAATAAATTACAGTATTTCCCAGTTTTATCAATAGAAATGGAAAACTTATGACCCTCAAAAGAAGGTTATAAAACAAAAAATGTTAGTATGAGGAACAGAGGAGAGGACCTGAAACAATTGAAGGAGTAGATGGCAGAATGCTTTAAAGCTGCTTGAATTAAGACAGATATATTTTTCACATTCTATTGCAGAGGCAAAGGAAGGATATTACCCTTTGTTTAGGGGCAGTTCTGAAACAAAGCACTATACATTATCAACGCCCAGCCTTAAATCTGAAGTACTGTCAGTGAAAACTCTGCAGGCATGTAATGTAGCTACTATTTCTTGCCACACAGAGTAGACCCTAAGAGGCTGCTAAATTGGATCAGGTGATAAGAATAAAAAGTAAAAAGGTAAAAAATCAGCAAACTAGAAAAATTAAATTGGAAGAAAAAACAAAGAGGTAGGGAGGAACTAGTAAGCCAAGGATTTCCTTACATATCTTTTCACTAAGCCTTACATTAGCCACTAGGAGGTTTCTATTTTCCATTTATTAAGGGTAACACTTTACAATTTGTGGAAAAAATACTATTTCTTAAAAAAATTAGAATATCCAGCATATGAAAAGAGGTCATAATTGGCCTGTGGCAGATTATATAGGAAAAAGATAAGTTCTTGTCACTGCATCATATTTTGCTGGGGAACAAAGGTTGTTAAAAATGTGAAACAATATTTTATAACTTCAGAACAAAATTAGTGATATGGAATGAAAACATGATGAGAGCCAATATATGTAGCATGTAGAGCTGCGTATTTGTTTCAGTATGCCTTTGCTGGATGAGACAAGCTGCTTTGAACATTCCATTCAATTTACTGAAATCACCAATGTCTTGCACAATGACATGCAAGAAGGTAATGAACATATTCTATAACCTGTTTTTTAACTTCATTCATGCAGGGTATATTCATGTTTAACAACATTCATGTGCAGTACAAGAGATCTCGAAAGACAGTATGTATGTGAGTTGTCTAGGAAATGTATAAGAGGTTCTATCATTTCTTGTATAACTCATAGAATGATACTGATTGGGTAAAAATGGAAACAAAATTGATCTCTCTGTTTCTGTATGGACATGGGATACATCATAGCATCACAAAGTTTCGGCAAAAGGAAGAATACCAGCTTTACTCATCTTTCCAAGTATGAAATGTTCAAGCATGCTTAAAGAGAATTAAATTGAAATAAATGCAGAACATGAGAGCAATTTCAAAAGGTTATTTTTACCAGTGGAAGCAACTTTTTAATGTCAAGGTTCAGTAAAGGACTTGGAACATACATTGAAAATTGCAATCTAGAAATTCCCATGCAGCTGCCACTGAACCTTTAGTGGTGCCTAGGCTACGTCCTTGTCTCACTTTTTGACTAGCCAATGTCTTTGGGACTGGAGATGCACCTCTGTACATGCCCAGTTCCCCAAGTTTGGGCAGTTAAATACCTAATCTGTCAGAGTGTCTAATTTGTCTTTCTCACAAAGCAGAAATTGAGGATCTACTAATTTTAATTCTTAACTTGGTGTTCAAGAGAAGGTGATGTTGCTGTTGCATTCTCCACATCTTTTTTATTTTGTCCCACCACCAAGAAAGAAACTTTTAAACTAAAGAAAATGTAAAAAATGTGTTAATAAAATATGCTAATATAGTGTTATCTTGACAGTTTCGAAAACACATACACATATCCTTCTATTCAAAAGTGGGTTTTGACCTATGGACAGAAACTCAGGGCTGACTACTTACATTATTTGAGAAAGAATATAGAGTGGGTCCAACTTTAAATTCCTCTTGTATATAGATTTCCAAAATTTCTTGCCTATAAGTCTGTGAAGAATATGTTAAATCAAATCATAGTACTATTATAGTACTTTTCTAACTCTTTGAGACCTCCCTATAGTTAGAGACAATGCGGATTGCTTCACTACAGAAACTGATTCAGTTGTCTTTAGATGAATTTTGCTTTCTAGCAGCAAGAATAAGTAGTTTCAAGACAAATATCAGCTGATGAGCCCCAGTATTATTCACTAAGCTGTCATATCTAATCATTCAAAAATCAGTTGCTACAGAATTATTCTTTTACTACTTGTTCTCAAAAATATTATTTTTCACTTGTGTTTTCATTACATGAATGCCATATAGACCTGCGTTACAAATAATTAGTTAAAACCTGCAATTGTAAGTACTTTCTCTTAATGTGGACAAATGAATTAAAATTCAGTCATCCTGTAGCCCAACACTGTCAGAAGAATTTGAAAGAAACATCTCTCTCAAAAACCTAAATTAATGTAGACGGCCAGCGCATTTTGTGTGGCTACAAGTTTTAGAAAAAGGAGACAGAGTTAGAGGGTGAGATAAAAAATAATCATTTCTATAGTATAATATATGTATAGAATTGACAAAAGAACAAAGTCTGCCACAGTTTAGAAAAAATGCCATTGGAATAAAAGGGTTAAATAATCTCATGTAACCAGATGCAGAGCCAGGGAAATGTCGTGATACAATAGAATTCCAAATTAGGTGTTCTAAACTTATTCTAGCGCAGAAAAGAGTACATTCTGAACACTAAGTACTAAACAGCTAATGCTGACTAATATGATTGGTAAGTATGTCAGCAAAAAGCTCTAAGTTAAATTTTCAGTATATATCAGATGTCTTTGATAAAGACACAAGAATCCTCTCAAGTGAGGGATCTACTTGACACCCATGTACAAACACACATGCACACAAAGAAGAAAGGGCAAACCAAAATCTCCTCTTCATTCAAAGCAGGAAGCTGTCTCCAAAGGATAGTTCCAAGAATGCAGACATGCATGAGAAAGAACCATAAATTAGCAGGTGGAGAGAATGGCACACAAAGGGCTATTAAATGATTTTGTGATAGCTATCTCCTCAATAGAGAGTTCAGTGAAACCAAAAGCCCTTTGAAAGCATTCATGCATGGAGAAAATGTATTTTTTGAGACAGTTGTAGTTTGGGGGGGTGGGGTGAAGGGAGCATTAATTAGAGACTGTTGCCAGACAAAATACATGAATTAAATTCCCCTCTGACATGTTTTTTTAATGTACAGACAAAAAGTCCACACACCTCAAAGACATTGCTATAGTCCCTTCATTACTGTATAAACATGTATTAGCAATGCCACTGAAGCTGTAATGCATCCTGCACCTTTTAATAATGTGTGTGGGGAATCACTACAGGAGCAAGGAGAAAGAAAAGGTGAAAAATGATGGAAATACATTAAAATGCCAGAATGTAAATAGTTTTCTCTCTCCTGAGCCTCTTATACATGTCTGAAGTAAATGTAGTCTCTCAGTGAAGCCAGTGATCTTATCTCATGTTTTCAGCAGTCCAATGCAGCCCCAGAGGCACACAAAAAGTTAGTGCTCATTGCTGTTATCTTTTCTTACCTAAAGAAAACGCAGCATTGATGAATAAGAAGCAAAACATTGTGCCTGCCTGATAAGACAGCATCCCTCCAAGCATTCTGTGTCTGTAATGTGCAAATGAACATATTGAAGAAGGAGGAATTGAAAGTCTCAGGTTTGGGGTAACTTCTTTGAAATTCCAAAATAAAGAATATGAGGAAGATCAGTAAAAACCTAAAGCTACAAACCTTTGGAAAATCATTTCCAAGGCATCCAAAGGATAAGTGACCTACATCAGCAGTATATTCTGAAAATTCTTAGTGCCTCCATTTGATATTCACAAAGCAAAGGTAAAGTCAAAGACAGACAGGGCCAGCTCTAGATTTGAAACTGTAATTTTTGCTTACTGACAAAAGCTCTATGGTCCATCCTTTCAAACTGAACCTTTACCTTTAGACAGAAAGGACTAGAGAGCAGTAGCAAGAATGATTTGTAAACAAGTAGCTGCATTTCTTGACATGATGTGACACATTAAAGGCAGTTGCATGACTTTCAGTTTTATTTACTATAAATGCAAGCTTTCATGGAACTCAAAATAAACTGCAATAAAAGGATTTTTAAACATGAGAAAAATTAATAGTCTTACTGAAGGAAAACAAAACATTTATTTGCTGCTATTCAGTTTTGCTGTATTCACATTTATTTCTCAGTAAGCTGTTTGCTGAAATCTCTAAATTGATGAGACATAAAGAAACAATGTCTTATGGTGTATCTACTTCTAGGTACAAGGTAATGTACACTTTTCTTAGGTATATCTAAAGTAGTCATCACTAATGGTCTAAGTGTGTGTGAACTCTGAAGATACTCTCAAAACTGACAAAAGGTCCAATAATAACTTGATTTTCTGAAGCACTGGAGGGAGTAAAAACACCTGTTTAAATTCACCATGCTATTTACTTTAGATGAAGGTGGCACAGTAGGTGACTTTGCTGTCACCGTAGTTTGTGATGAGTTAGTGAAATAAATTCAATGACCCATGAGGTCATGCTGAACTCTCAAAGCACAACCAAGATGATTATTACACTCCACATTCTACACAGACATTTTAGAATAAAAAACCCCTGCAACTTTGTAACCTGCATGCTTTCCTGCGGAAAATCAATCTAATAAATTTATGACTACCTCTACAGTAAGGGATGTTTTTTTTAAGTTTAGCTTTTAAAACTTCATTATAAGTTAGTGCTAAAACCAATATTTATGTGTTTGTCTAGACATGCATTTAAATTCCAACATCTAAAGAGTGTCAGTGAGAGAGAGATTTTGGTATATATATTAATTTATTATAATCTATTAGCATACTATGTGGGATTAGGAATACAAGATTACAGGATTTGGATTGAAGAATAGCTGTAGTTTAAGCCTTTTGATTGGGCTTGCAATTCTGTCATTCTTATTAACTTTATACTTTATTTATTTATTTATAGACATTTTATAGCATTCAGCACCTCTGTATTTCATTGTGCCACAGTGACATGTTACTTTGATACCAGTGCAACATAAAATGTGGGAAGGATATTAAAACAGAACCCAAAACGCCTCTTAACGTTGGTTCAAGAACACAAGCAAACAATTAGATTAGATCATCCTATACAGCATGATATCTGTCATGGTGTATTACTATGAGCACAGAAAACTCTAGTAGGCATGAGTCTGCACCTAGGTTATAAAACAATATAGAAAGTAACAGAAAATTTAAATATGAAATTAAGAAAATTTCAATTGATGCAGTACTCTCCATCCCCATGTTGATTGGCTTTAACTATATAGGATTTGGAACATCATGTTATATCAGCAAAATGCACCTTTTTCTCCCTCTAGCTGCTATTTCAATAAGTGGTTGGCAAGAGATTCCAATAATAATGGTGATGATGATAATAATAATTATTCTACATAATTATTTTGGGTCTTTGCTCCAGAATATGTGTTATCAGAATGTACATGAAGTTTTTCAGAAGCCAATTAAGCATTTTACATATTAAAACGTATTTTATAACATTTCTCTGCAAATATACTGCTTTATAACAGCAGATCAAACAAAGCAATAATGAGGAACTGTATATTTATTTCCCTTTGCTCTTTAGCAGTTAGCAGATGTAGGTACCCTACAGAATTTCTTTTGAGTTTTGTCCTTGTTTGCAAAGAATGGGACAGATGTTACATGCCCTGCTACTGTCTTAAAGCATTTGAGACGTTGTTTGGAAGGAATAGTGTTATAGAAGCTCATAATTTTGAACTTACCTGAAATGCAACTTGATATTCCAGTTATAGTTTATGGCATTAGCAAATTCATAGTCATTTTATTTTCTTTCTGGTTTGGCTAAACTCAGTTTACTGTCACACTTACTGCAGTAGTGACTGTACTTTAAACAGATTTTATACATGAATGTCTCATTACTAGCCAAGACCCAAGCTGCTGTCTGGCATATTTCTGGACAGATCAGCCAGCTGTCCAAAGCCCTCAAGGCTTATGACCAGGGGACAGTTCCTTCTGTTTCAGAGCAAAAACCAAGCACTCTGTTTCTGGGATTAGAAAGAAAGAGTCTCTGTAGGCAGCTTGCTTTAGCATCTCCTCAGAAACAGCTGGTGCTTACTTACAAGGCAGAAAGAATTACAGATCAGTCAGGTTGAATATAGGGTTCTGATCTACATCTGCTCCTGAAATTATGTGCCCTGAGCCATCAGCAGGAAAGGGGTCAGACATGACATTATGCTGATCCTTCATTTCTACTTTTTATATATCTGTATTTAATTACAAAAGGGGTGGCTAAATCAAGCACCGTGAATGTAGATAGTGATAATCGTAATGAAGAAGCAGAGATAACAAAATTCTTTATTCATTGAAAAAGCTCATGATGTGTTAAAGTTATCAGACTACATCAGGCTTAAGGGACACTAAATGTCAACAGAGCAGATATACCATAGAAAGCTGATGGGAGCTCCGGGAACTTTCAGTGTTAAATGTTCTCTTCTGTAATAACGGGTGGTGCCATCAATCTCAGGACTTCTGCTACAAACGTGAAAGAAACTCTTGCAGTGTACACAGATTAAAGTTGCAGCGAAAAGCAGGAGTCTAAATCAAAGCCCTAGTGTTCTGTCACTGAAACCTCACTACCAAAAGGGCAATATCTCACTTATCAAAAAATAGAATCTAGCATGACACTCAAACTTTCACATTTTTGGTGTTATCAAAAAGGTTTATACTAAAAACCCCTTATTTTTCCTTCAGGTTACTATAGTGGAATCTCATCTTTTTTTTTGTTTTCCTTCCTGTTCTTTTCTAAAGAACAATGTTTACTTCAGAGCAATTGGCTTCCAGACAGAGTAACTTCCTTTACAAATATAGTGATACAGTAGCACTTCAATGCTTGTTCGCAGCTCCCAGAGAGGGCTTTCATGTCTAAAGAAAAATAAACCAAAACACATTAATGTTTCCAAGTTGCTTCCTCAAGTTGTTTGTGGATAAAAGTGCACTTGTAGGATGGCATCAACATTTGTAAACAATGTGATGGCATTAGGGTCAGGTAAGAAGCCACCACAGAAGTGGATAAATGAAATACAAATCTAAGTTTTAACATGTAAAAGCTGCTAGGATTTTATCAGACACTTAATTCTGACTGACTTGTTTAGACTGTTCTGAAGACCTCTGCCAAAATGTTTTATGTTACTTTGGGGATCTAAACAGAATTATGTTATCAGAAGTGATTTATACAACTAGAGACAGATTTCCAAAGGTATCTTCAAGCATAAAGTTTTGATTAATGTAGCAGGATTTACAAAAGAAAGAATGTAAAGTAGATTTCAAAAAGCACTTTAAATACCTGTGAGCTTATAAAAACAGAAGTATACACTTGACCCACAAAAGCAATCTAAAGTAAGTGAAGTATATACATTGCATATAAAGTTGCTGGGTAAAATTAGTGTCCCTAGGAGAACTTTTGACTTAGCATTGAATAAATTTAATATTTCTGGTGAGTCCTACTGCAGCAAGGGCCTTTTCTATTACTTTTGAGGATCTTGGCACCTAAATTCTGTTTAAAACCTTATTTCAGTTAACTACAGTCCCTTTCTGGATCTGATACTTAATTGGCATGAATTTTGGGGATTACTTTATAGACAAGCCATTCAGGTAGTATTATTTCTTTTTAATCTCATTGCATGCTTTTTATAAGGTGGTTGATGTTGTGGGGTTCTTTTCTTTCTTTCTTCATTTATTTACTTTCTTTCTTTCTTCCTTTATTTACTTTCTTTCTTTCTTTCTTTTTTTCTTCCTTTATTTATTTTGTTTGGGGTTTTTTTATGCCTAGGTACTTAAATTCCAGAAAGCCCTCCTATATTCAAGTCCTATTGTTTGCTAATGACCTAAAAGTCATGTATACCACTGTTTTAGGAATTTAATGCTACGCTGGTATTACTATCTGCGTACCTCTCCCCATTCAACTCATGCATATGTTCTTTATCTGTCATTCCTGGACAAGTTAGGAAGGAGGGAAGAACAAAATGGGAGGATTTAGTTTGATCTCTGCTTTGGACCCCATAGATTTTATGGATGTGACTAAAGAAGCTTGACTCAAAAGTTGCTACCCCTTATTCCCATTTGCCCTGCACCTTTTTCTTCCTACTCCTATTTTCAAGATCTGGCCTATACCAAGACAATTCAGGCTGAGTGGCCCATGACTTCTTGTCACAAAAGGTGTTCACATAGTGAGCTATAAAGCAGTTCATTTCATGAAAAGAGTAACTTCTTGGAATTTATGTCTGGAATAGAAAACTAGGGGCAAGCTGAAGAAATGAACTGACAGGAGCCTCATGCAATTCCACAAAGAGAAGCACAAAGTCCTGCACCTGGACAGAAGCAACTCCAGGCACCAATGTTGGGAGTTAACCAGCTGGAAAACAGAGAGAGAGAATCTGGGGATTGCACAAGACTTCATATGGGATGTTTAGGGGAGTCAACCAATGTCAGGGAAAGGAATGGACTTAGGTGATTTGAGAGGAAGAAGTGTGGGAAAGTAGGGCTAAGGAGATATAAGTGGATACACACAGTTGGCTGACTGGTACAATTGTTTGGCACTCTATCCTATAGTCATATTAAATTCCCCTCTAACTCTTTCCTGGGTGAGGAACTCTTCTTCTTTCTGCTATGTGTCTGTATGGGGGTTTCGCTGCTGGCAACCAGAGTCAGCCCATGGGCCAGATGGCCCATGGGCCTGGGTGTCAGAGACTGTAGAGACCTAAGTGAGTGAAACCTAGTGCCAGCCATGGGACTAGGATCAGGGTTCAGAGGCCTGGCTGCCAGAGCCTGGATTTTGTGCAGGTGTGCAAGTGACCATATGTGTGCTAGCAATGACCAAACTGGACTGGTTGAGGAGTGGCTGAGGTGTTGGGCGTGGGGGGAGAAGGGGTGGAAGGGGTGTATCTAAGATTGAGACTATGTTAGAATTAAATACTGTAGAACAGAGGAGTCCCAGACAGCTTTGGGGGCAGGTGTGTGAATGTGACTGTGAGTGAGGGGTTTATACCAGCAGCTGGAGTGGGGCTATGGCCTTGATGTTCATATGTCCATTTGATAGCAGCTGGGGAGACTGGGATGCAGGAGCAGCTGCTGGGCAGACCGAGTGTTTGGGCCCAGCTGCTGAAGGGATCCATATTGTACATGTGTGCATTTATAGTCTTACTATTCACCTCCACCTTGCTCAGTGAAACTGGGAGCAGAATAAGGCCACTGGTGCTATCTGTGTTCATGTGAGTGCTCTATGTGTCTGTCTGTTGATCTGTATGGATGGCCACATATATTTCTGCATACATGTGCATATATGTGCGTAATGAAAATGCATGTTCAGCCTCACTGCTGATGGAACTAGAGGCACAGAGCTGCAGCAGTCTCGCCTCACCCATTCATCAGAGCCGGCACAATGTTTTCCCCTAACAGGTACCAGCTTACTGAATACGCAAGAAAATCCATGGATGATGCATGGATGAGGCCAGTATTTTAGAGGGTTGATATTCTGGAGACTAAGGTATGAAGAATAGCATATGCACTGTTAGTTTAGTTTATACCCCTCTATAGAAATATTTGAAACTGCATCCCCCATCCAGCAACTCTTACCATCCATATACAGAGTGTGGAACTGTGGAACTTCAACAAGCAAGGCAGAACATTGATACTTTTTCTTTAAGCCCTACATATATTTTTTGCATTCAGATCAGGGACAGAGAGAACAGACTGAAAACCAGTAGCATTTGGCTGTATTCCACTGAAATATCCTGGAACACTGTGGGCAGCCAGGAGGCAAATACTGAATGAATTCTTTGATCATAAAACCTATTTGGTGCAAGACAATCCTTTTGATAATGTATGAGCCATGAAGAAATGAGTCATTGAGAACAGTATGGCCCTCAAGCATCTTGCAGGGGAGGATTTGGGATTAACTTTTGTCTTCCCAGGTAACACACTTCATAATGTCATCCATGGAAGCTCAGCTCTCGATGAATAGGAAAGACGTCTCCTGACACAAGTCTTGCTTTCTGACTGTTTCAGCCTGTGCAGATTATTTTGGTAACCTTACTTGAGGTTTTTTTTTTACTTTGGGTCTTCTTCCAGGAAACCCTTACTGACTATGGGCTGTCACTGGCTTTAATTTTAGACTCCTGAACTAAATTCTCGGAGTGGAAAGCCCATACACTACATTTCCAGAAGTCTTCACATTGACTACATGTGGGAAGAGAAAGAAAGAAATTTTGAACTTCAAGGGGTGGAGTGTTTTAATCATAGAGTCAGAAAAGAGGAGAACTAGGCTTGTCAATGCTGGTTTGCCTATCAGACTGCCCAGCTTTTACAGCAGCTCGGTGATCACAGCTGTGTCAGGCTGTCTGGGAACAACTTAGAATGTCCTGACTTATTTTTTAAGAAAGGTTGTGAAACAAATTTGGATGATGTAGAGTTGGCTAATGTCACCATGGGGTGATGCTGTTCTTCAAAATAACACAGGATATGTTGGAGACAAAAATGTTTTTAACATTCTTAGAAGAAAGAGCAAACTGAAGAGTCCTAATGAAAACAGTAACGTATGTTCTCTTGCCAGACAGGGACTCCTCTGTGATAACACTAAGCCAGATGTGCTGAAGACAGATTGTTAAGCACAGAGGATGACAGTCACTTTCTTTAATAACTTGGCTCACTGGTAGAACTTGATCTTGATATTTCAAAGTGGCTGGAAAAACGACAAATTAAGGAGAGAGGTTTTCTAAAAAGATATCATAGAAACATTGGCTCTTACAGTTGGAGATGCAATTCTTAAAAAATTTAAACCACTTTCCAGAAGTCATGGTCAAATGGACAAAAAACTTCAAAATCAACAGCAACAGCATTTTATGTGGTAAATGCATGATGATGCAGACAGAACTTGATGAAGAGCTCATGAGAAGTGCACAATAAGCCAAAAGTATTAAAGCCAAAAATTAAAAGTGTAGTAACAGATTTAGAGCTGTGAATCAACTGCACTTGTAAACAAAGAATAAGGATGCCACTAGTAGGGTAAAGATACAGCAAACTAAATGCAGTAAGACATATTACAGTTTAATATACATTTCTATGTAGCTATTTTAGAGGTAACATTTTTCTAAAGGAATGTTCATTATTTACAAAATAAAAAATAACATGGAAAAATCCTATTATATCCCAAGATCAAAAACTATAAGTAGAAAGTCCACAAGCATCTATATCTTGTCTCCAACAAACTGAATATTTTGTTAAAGAAAACTTATTTCAGTTTTAGAGAATTATCTTGCAAAGAGAACAATAAACATTTGCTGCAGCAGAAAAAAGACTAAAATGGTCCCTTTAATCCATGGCATGGTAGTTCAAAAGGAACATTTTAACTTTTTTAATGATTTATATAGCAATTTTTCAAAGCCAAATTTCATCAACAGAAGACCAATCTTTTATGAAAATGCTGTTTCATTTCAGCTATCAATCAGATGAAAGCTTGCATCTCCTCTGTGAAAAAATCTATCTAAGAAGCTGAAAGTTGAAGATACATAAAATATCAAGGCTTCCAGGAAAATAAGAAAAGAAAATAATATTGTAAATAGGAACAGGTGATAACACCAATTCAAGCCATTCAAATAATCCATTATACACATCTATTTCAAAATGACTGATTTTACAGGGCCCAATATTCAATCCAGACCTTAAAAGAAAGGCTGCAATTTGATTGAAAATATTTAGAAACATTCATAACACCACCAAACATGAGAAATATATGTTCATGACATGTTTTTGTCTATAGCTCCAATTTCAGCTACAGCTGACTGATTACTTAGCTTCATCTGCTTCAAGCTAACTGTCACAATACAGAAAAAGCCCTGAAGTCCATTCAGAAATATTTCTGTTTATTCAGCCAAACTGAATTTCAGCTCTTTTCTGAAGTGGTGAAGTTGACAGAAATTGTTTTAGAGATAGTAGTAGCATATGCAGCAACTGAGAACTATTTCAGTGCTCTCTGCTGCATTAAAATATGGCTTTGATCCAAAATGAGATAATCCTGACTCATGTGGCATATGATTTTCTTCTTACAAAGTATAGCCCTGTTCTAGCCATTACAGATGTTGCAGAAGGGCTCACATTTGAGAAAACAGAAGTGAGAATTGCTGTTTGGATCTTTACTGGAGTTGTGAAACATTTTTTTATATTTGTTTAAAGGAATAACAATCTTTGTATCTTATTGTTTTGGTTTTATTTTATTTTGTAATGCGACTACATTTTGGAGTGAGAAAAATCAGGTTTTTAGCCTTGACCTTGAGTTTTTAATTCATTAGTTCATCTGCTACTGTGGGGCAGGGGAAGGGGAACGGATGGAAGACTGAAGGAGAAAAAGTCAATGAAAGGTCTTTTGAGATGACAGTCAATTCTATTCAAACATTATGTTTTGTGTCCACAGAGCACACTGGTCTCTGATGGAATCTTCATATTTTAATTAACAATCTCTTTTCACAATCTAACATAAATCTGCATTGACCTGAATTTAAGAGACACATCTCAAATAGTACGTCTGAAAGAGGAGACAATAAATATTGTTGTAATTGTTATTTTGCTAGGCATTTGCAATAACTGTACTTTTTAAAAAAAATCTATAAATAAAAAAGTTTTGTTACTTATTTATATGTTATTTGTCTCCTAACACCAAGCAAGGCAACTTGGACAAAACCAAGATATTATACAAGTCATAGAAACAAGTCATGAAGTCATACAGTGGTCTTACCTTCAGGTAAACAGACTATGTATGTAAAAATAAAAGGTGGAAGTTATGCCATTTCTGGGAGTGTCTCTACTACTCTTTCTTTTCTGTCGCATATGACCTTGTAGGCTCTGGTGCCCAAAATACCTTCTTGCAGATAGGAACCTGCTAAATAATCAAGCCATGCTACTGGGGTATTCTGTTATGAAGGACACAGCCATGCAGAAGATTCGTGATTGCAGTGAAGATGATGTGTTATCTTATCTTGTTCAGTCGGTACAAAGGTGGTAGGGCTCATCTGAGCTCTGGGAAGATGTTACTAGTTACAGACTGTGTCAGCCAATGAAGACTATCAGAACTGTGAAGTGGCTTCTGAGCAGGAAGTGACTGAAACTGCTACACCTCAATTTCAAAAGGAATGGGATAGAGGTCTCTGGAATCATAAAAGTCATGGATAAAATTAATAGCAATGGCTATTCACTATTTCCCATTATATAAAAACTATGAAATAACAAACTTAATACACTATCATTGAAACACAGCATTCTGATGCTGAAACTAGAATTCAGTGAGCTAGAATTCAGTTTATGTATGCATGAAAAAGGCAGAAAATCATGAACAATTTTTTTCAGATACATATTTATATTGCTTCTCATTTCAGAATAAAAATCAAAACAAAAATACTTTTAAGTATTAGATTAGATAGAATACTACATACATGCAGCAGTTTTCTATAGGTAGGCGACTTTTCTCAGTGGAGATGTTGACTGTGCTATGGAAGTCCTAGACAATCACAAAGACAACGCACAAAGAGAAAAGTATGTATGTCTTTCAGACAATTCACCTTCATCAAGGAATACACTGAAGTTACAACACTTGGATTGAAACCCACAGTGTTCAATCTCTCATAATGTATTTGGTGATGGTTTTATTTATTTATATAGGTGAAAGTCTGTTTACACAACAGAATTATGAACAGTACGAAACTGTTTACATCTAAGGTTGTGTTTTGAAATAATTTCTACTCAAGAGCTAAATAAAGTAGAAGAGCAATATATTATGAATCTTTGGTAAGCGGTTAACGCAGCTGCTTATTTCACAATGAGAAAGTAAAGTGCCATATAAGCTGTATGTAAAGTTTTTACTTGGGGAGGTCAACATATTATTCTGTACTTTCAGACAGTGATGATCTGATAAAATTTCAGCAATCTTGGCATAAATTATATAATACATGATTCACATAAATTACTATTAATATATTTGCTGAGTTACTTGCAATTTGTCAAAAGCTATTTCCACTTATAGTTTAAATACTGTTCAAAAGAGATATGATGAAAGTAGTAATTTTGTCTCTATATGAAAGTAAGTAAATGTCAATTACCTTTTCTTTCTACAGCTGCGCAATCAGAGAAAATTTGGCTGTTATAAGAATGCTTCCTTTTCAATCTCTCCTGGTTACTGCCTATGAATGAAACAAATATTTTTTAAAATTCTGCATTAAATGAACTCCTAGAAATAATTTTTGTTAAATTTATTATAAAAAGAACTGTAAATGGTACTTGATATATAGAAGGGAAGAAGGTCACAGGTAAAAAAGGAATATGAAAGTACAAAAGAACATATTCATGCATACCTTATAGAAAGGAATAAGATAGATATACTCTTTGTTAATTCTAAATTTGCATTCAAGATGTTACAGAACAGAATTAATCAGCATTGCTTCCATGAACAGAGAAACTGTGTAGTAGTTCTTATGAAACAGAGTTTAGTACAAAAAAATGCAAAAGATTTCTTGGTAAACACGAGCACTTTATATTAAACCAAAGAAAATCTTTTATATTGGTTCATATAAAGGTGCAAGAATATTAATGTTCTCTAGCTACATCTTATTAGTATTGGACTCTTGGTCTGACAGTCTGAACAAAAGTGGCTAGTAATCAAATTCTGTTAAATCAGGGCCACTGATCACACTAACCTCATGGCCATATCTCAGGGCAAGTGAGTTTCATCAAATATGCCATAGGACATAAAATACACTGTTAGAGCACTGGAAACAAAACTCACTGGACTTCAAATTTTCACTACCTTTTGAGATAGGACTGTAAACAAACAATAAAACTATCTATGTGCATAAGATTGGCTAAAAAAATATTGTGATTCTTACCTAAATATATGTATATCACGGCTGATGAACATATATGGGTTATCTCTATAATAATGTGCATGATCTTATCTGAATCATGTGATGAGTATCACACTTTGCTGAGAATTATTTTTCTCTCATATAGTAGTTTTTTCCTTTCCATATCTGCACAATGGAAGACAAAAGACGAGATGCATACGATTTCATTCTGAAAAGTGGTCCTCTCACAAGGGCTTGTTATCTTCCTTTTCTTTTTCCTTGTCCAATATAAACAAGAATTTTGGCATGCATTAAATAAAAGTTTTCCCTATCTTTTTTGATTAATGTTGACCCTGAAGTTTTATGCATAAAATCTAATTACAGTGTTGATTTCATTCACTATCTTTGGAAAAAATGCTTCATTACTATGCTAATAGAAATAGCTCTTGTTTCCATGTTGAAACATGAAAACATGTTTCATGTAATAGACTGTAATGTGTAGCCACTTAGAGTCATATTCCTTTCCAATTTATAGCCTGTGCAGTCCTATCAAGTCTCTGAAGTTATACAATAAATTTGGCTAATAGTGGCTCTATAATAGTTTGCATAAACCAGTATATAATGTATACAACTCAGTCTTATATGTTATATTCTGAAAAACAAATTATGCTTTGCAATCATTTATTACAGGTGGCTAGTAAACAGTGTAAAGTTTGGTGGTTTTTTGTTTATCATAAGAGTTATTAGGAACTAATGCAGATGAGCCAGTATAGTTTGTATGAAATCATGCCATTGCTCCTTTTGGATCATATCTTAAATCAAGCAATGACTAAATGGATAAAACCAACTCCTAACAATTATTTGGTGTGGTGCAGAGAAGGCAAAATACCTTTTGTCTTTTATATGCAGAGTGAGGAAAAAAATAAAATGAAAAAGAAACATCAGGTTGCATATGTAGCTTTTACAGTCACACAAATTACAATTTTTTTCAGCTAATAGCACAATTTCTACTTGATTGCGCCATCTCACCACTGTGAGTCCTTCAGTAATAATCTTTCCAGCTAGCAAAACTTTTTTCTCAGCTATCATCAACCAGCCCAGCTGCCATCCATAATCTTTCTGATCATGTATGCTGCTTTAATACCCTAGCATTGGAATTTTCTGTTGTGCGTAAAGTTTGTTGAAATTTAGCCAAAACAACCAGTAAATACATCTGTGTTATCGAGTGAAATAAAAAATGCAATCAACCTAAAGTTCAGATATCCTTCAGTTACCACTCCATTGTAAAAATTCTTTTTTACTTTTAGATATGCTTAAATTATGATTATTTAGTACAGGGAAATTAGAACCACTATTCAAAAAACAAACAAAACAAAACCAGCACACTTAACTGCATTCATCCTAATCCTGTGACCAATTCATTGTTATGCTTAAACTGTGCTATTTCATTTCCTGAGGCCTTCTCCCCGGGGATCCTACTTCTCAAGCCATTTTCTCAGAGCTATGCTTGTATTTTGGAAAGAAATCCACTGGGAGAAGAATTGAGAAAATGAAATACAAGGCAGGGGATCAGAAAGTGTGAGTATGCATAAGAGAATAAAAGATGCGAGCAAAAGGGGATAATTAAAATATAAATAAAACAGTTGGATGAAAAAAAACCAAGAAAGCACATGGCTATGGGCTAAAAAAGATATTTCTTTGCCAACTCAAACTCTTGACGCCAATTATAGGATACAAATATAAGCATTATTGCTCTTGGAATGGAAAAGATCTTTTATTAAAATCTGAATATTCCAACACATCATTTATTTTCAGTATTTCAGGTTTCATACCAAGTAGAATCAGCTTTCTCCTGCTACTTGCAGCATTTTATTTCTTCTGAAATAACAGATGATACTTCTTGAAGTTATGGAAACAAAATCCTCTAAAGCCAGATGTTCATTGAAAGATTTAACCATCCCATTTTTGAAAGCCTTGATGAAAATTAATTATTTTCCATAATTTGGAAAGTTGATAAATTATATATGTCAAACACCAAGTCTACTGGAAACTGCAACAGAAGTGGCAAAAGGTTTCTTTTTCAATATACAAGCTTTCAAGATTTCAAGATTTCAGCTGGCACGCTCTCTTCTGGAGTCATAGTAACACACTGATCTAACCTAAAAATCTCTTGTGTATATTTTGGATCTGTTCCAAATTTTTGTTGCAGAGAGTATAAAAAGTGACATAAGATGCTTTGACCATTCCACCCAACACAAAAAGAGAACATGCAGAAACCTACACATTGTGCCATGTCCCCCCTGTAGTGCCCTACCTGAAAGGTTTTTTAAGAAGACTTTCCTTGGTTTGCGCAAGAAGAAACATAACTTTCATTCCAAACTGCTCAGGAAGTTTTATAATTCCGTGTGTATTGATTAATCACATTTAGACAGAATTTGGAGACAGTATTGGAATGTTTGGGAATGGAAACCCTTAGGATTATATAGAATCAGAAAATACGAAAGCAAGTAATGTTAATCAAAGACTCGATACCTGTAGTGTAGCCTTGGGTAACTGGATAAATCTATATTTCACATTCCCCATATGCTGTCTGTGAATATTAAGGTTTGTTGCCTGATGCAGAGAAGCACAATGAAGGCTAAATTAGTAAAGCATCTGGACGTATACACTAATAGCTATTGATTTTATAGGCTGTTCATGTACATAAGTTTAGGTGGAAGTTCCAAAATATATTAATTATCAAATACTAAAAGGCAACAGAGTAGGCTTGTGTAAACTGAAATAGTTCTCAGCCATTAAATAGTGTAATCTGACTGTCCCTATCCCTGCCATTCAACAACTATTAAGTTTCCATTTTCACTTCAGTGAAAATGACACGTCCAAATAAATTGGTAATTGTGTATTGCCATATCCAAGTGTCAGAAAAAAATAATTCTGTGACAAATGGTTTATCTTTTTGTCAAAGAAAAATGGCATAGAGTAGAAATGGAGAGTTGTCAGCCCTGGAAAAGAGAAGTTCCGTCTATGTTAGACAAATGCAAAAAACTGATTAAATATTTTTTATTTTCTTCATGGAAAATCCATTTGTTGTTGATATTTAGCATCAAAGAAGACAAAAAGAATGAACATCATATTTCTCCTCTGTACTTTTTTTACTTGCTGTCTTGATTGGGATAGAAATTAGAAAACTTTGAGGCTTTTTTTGAAATATTTTTATGTTGGCCATTATAACGTTGAACAAACAAAACAAGTATGTTTCCTGGGAGAATTTCTAAACCAATTTTCTGGTTTATATCTATCATTTCAGGAAGCCAAAAGCAACTCTTTTTCCTTTTTCTTTTTTTTTTTTTTTTTATTGTCTTCCCTAGGAGTAGCTACATAAACTAGGTACAACAGAATTCTCAAATATTATTTCTTTCATTTAAAGGCTTTCTTTAATCATCTATAGAATCAAGTCTCAGTCTTGAAACAAATGTGGCCTTCCCGAACAAATCTTTACTGTATCAAATCTTCTATGAACCTTGTAATCTTCCACTTATACCTAGAAATGCAGTTATTACCAAAGTACCACAAAAAATAATATTCTGATATGTCCACCCTGATAAGCCTATAAGATATGGAAGTATTTTAAAATATCCTAACAAGTTTTGAAGACCAGAGGGATGTCCAGATAAGTATCTACATCTTGCACATTTACCAGAGCCAAATGGTATATCTAGAGATGTTAATGGTTTTTGAACTTCTCCTTGAGAAATGTTTCCCATTACAACATAAAATTGTTCACATAACCAGTATTAGGTTCAAACTTAGATGTCTCAGAGATGACAGTCATCTTTTAAACAAGGAGAACCAAAAGCCAAGAACAAGTTACATAGTGCACTGAGCCTGAGAGTATTGCACTAAAGATAGATATATTGAAGCATGACACTTACCCAGGGCAACTGCCAAAGTCAGAAACACTAAACTGTCATTCTGTACTATAAATTTTTTATTGATGAAGTAATTCCTAGATGAGAAATTTCTGGGTTTTGATGAAAATGATAAAGGAGCCAAGTGGGTTTGAACATGAAATAACTATTTACCACCCTTGTAAACTTGACTTTTTGAAAAAGTCTGTTACTGTAAAGAGTATGTAAGGTCAATGACATCTTGTTGGTCCCTGCTGACAAAGAAAGGATATAAAGAGGCTAATCTTATTAAAAAGGGCAGAGATCCATTTTCAGAAATAGACTTGATTTTTCAGATTTTGCTATGCAAAGAACAACTTTTTGTGTTTTAAACATGACACTAATTCAACTCAGTAGAGGTTTAAGCATAGAATATTGTAGGCACTGCAACATTTGGCTCCTGCCAGAGGAGAAGCAAAAATGGTTTTAATGTAAAAGATCTTCTGGATCTTCATCCTTCCTGATTTTACTGAATAGACTGAATATAAACATTTTCTCTGAACTTGCCATCATCTTTAAAATTTGGAAGAGGAAAGGGTGAAGACAAACTTGAAACGTCACTCTTCATGTTATTCCTGACAGTGCAGAAACCCAGACCTAATGGTACATGAGAATTAACAGAAAGTTCAAAGACAAGGTGGTTTTCTGCAGCTTTTGTTCGCAAAAATAATCACAATCAATCTCACTCAAAATATTTTTCTTACTTTATATTAATCAAATAATGTTTTAACTAATACAAAAATTGATGCCACTAGTTATTTCAGATCCTATTTACATCTGTTTCAGCTTTGTGACTGCGCAGGATGAACATCTCTTCTAAATGGACTAACATTTTGTGAAGATTATGTACTGTAATCTCTTGCAGAATACACATTTTTTTCTCACTTGCTTTTGTTTTAATTGTAGGGCATGTAAGTGGAGAGTTATTTTCTTTTTGTAAAGAAAATACAACACAAAAAAAAGTAATGGAAATGCCAAATCAGTATTGCAAAGGTTGGAAAAATAAGGTGATTAGTGTCCTTGGTTCAGCTGTAACAGTTATTTTTTCTCCTTCTTAGTAGCTGGTGCAGTGCTGTGGTTTTGACTTTAGTGTGAGAACAATGCTGATAACACACCGATGTTTTTAGTTGTTGTTAAGTAAAATTTACTGTGATCAAGGAGTTTTTAGTCTCATCCTCTGCCAGGGAGGAGGGGAAGCCAAGAGGAAGCAGAGACAGGACACCTAACCCAAACTAGCCAAAGGGGTATTCCATACCACAGCACATCTTGCCCACTATATAAACTGGAAGGAGTTACCCGGAAGGCCCAGATCGCTGCTCGAGTAGGGCTAGGTATTGGTCAGTGGGTGGTGGGCAATTGTATTCTCTTCCCTTGTTATTTCCCTTATCATATATTAACAATTTATTGGTGGTAGCAGCAGTGATTTATGTTATACCTTAGTTACTGGACTGCTCTTATCTCAACCCATGCTAGTTGTATTCTTTCATTTCTCCTCCCCATCACGCTGGAAGCTGGGGGATAAGAAGGTGGGGGAGTGAGAGAGCAGCTGCATGGTTCTGAGTTACCAGATGGGCTTAATCCACAAAATTTAGTCTGTGAAATTTCATTAAAAACTAGAGATTTTCAATTATCAGTTTCCTCTTTAAAATTTCCTCACAACTGTCTAAAATTAAATTTTAATTTTAATATTTTTTTGCCTTAATTTAGAGATAATTTAGCCTATTGAGGATATATCTTAGGTGGAGTGCAAGTTTCCTTCAATAACTATGTATCTCACATTTCTACTGGTTTCTAGTAAAGTCCAAAGTAGAGGAGTAAAGATAAACATCAGAACTCTATCTGATGGCAGGTGATATCATAAATGCTATTAAAGATTTAGCAGAAGGGTGACAATGGACTACTGTCAAAAAGTTTTTTTAGCTGCCAGATAATATAGTGGAGCACTGCTACTGTTGTAATTAGGACAGAAATTAATTCATTGCTAGAGAAGCAAATAAGTCTTTAAAGCTTCCCAGGTCCATAGATATAATACATCTAATTTTGCTGTTTCAGTGCATGCCTGAAACTTAGAGGAAACAGTGACAGACATGAACATAGCCTATTTCAAGAAAAAAAGGAACCTCAGGTGCATTCAAGTGTCTGGGAATGGAAGCCAACAGCACGTGAAAGCTTGCATGGTGCAGCTCACAATCTAGCTACTGTCTTAATTTCCTGTGGAATATACACCAGTGTCAAAAGAGCAGTAAATCTGAAAGAAAGATTGATGACGTCTAAGTTTTTGACATGTTAAAATAAACAACAAAGTAAACTTTTAAAGTCTCTCTCAGTCCTGCTCGTTCCTACCATGAAGAACTCAGCATTCCTACCAAACATTCCAATGAGTTATTTGGGTAAGCCTAGACCATTTATTTTTTCATTATTTCTCTGTACTTGCTATCAAGTGGTTTAACCCCAGTCAGCAACTAAGGCTCATACAGCCAGTTGTTCACTTGCCCACAGAGGAATGGGGGAGAGAATCAGAAGAGCAAAAGTGAGAAAACTCATGGATTGAGATAAAGACTATTTAATGCATAAAATAAAAGCTGTGCAAGCAAAATAAAACAAGGAATTCATTCACTGCTTCCCATTGGCAAGGAGGTGTTCAGCCATCTTCAGAAAAACAGGGATCCATCATGCATAATGGTTCAGAAGTTCATGAATTAGTTCAGAAGACAAAAAGCTATAACTCTGAACATCCCCTCCTTCCTCCTCCCCTCAGTTCCTGGCTGTGTCTCCTCCCAATCTCTAGTGCACTCCCAGCTTTCTCATGGGTGAGGTGGCTTAAGAGGTAGAAAAGACCTTGGCTTTGTATAAGCACTGCTCAGCTGCTCAGCAGTAATGAAAACATCCCTGTATTATCCACACTGTTTCCAGCCCAATCCAAAGCATAACCACATACTAAGTACTATGAAGAAAATTAACTCTATCCATCATAACACATATGAACTCAACTGTAACAGAAGAGTGCTTTTCAGTAAGTGTGGCTCTAGAATGCATCAAGTTTGTTATGACCTTGTCAATTCTAAGGAAGATTCTGGCACACAAAGGTTGAAGAAGATGAGTAGGGTGACACACTTGGTACAAAAAAATCAGGTAAGAGGCTAAGAAAGACCACCAATGGATGCAAAGTTCTCAAGTAAGAAATCAGTGAATTATTTATTTCTACTCAGGAAATAGAAAACGTATGAAAACTTTCATAGTGACATTTCCAGAAATGTTTTATTACTGCTTACACGGAGACACACATAACCAGAATAAACCAGATTTTGATCTGAGTTTCATCATTGTTATTTTTTGAAAATCTGATTATTTCACTAGAACAAAGATTTATTTATTTTATTGATTTATTTTGAGTCAAGTCTGTATGGAGGATAAGATCTGGGTGCTGCTATTAACGGAAAATAGAGCTTCATGTCACTTCCTTTTTTAAAAATAACTTTAGGAGTTATAAATAAGAAATTCAGGCCTTAAATAAAAACTGAAGAAGATGATTTTATATTAAAATATGAAAACAAATACACTTTCTGGTTTTGTTTCTTGTTAAGGAACTTTTTAATTGCCCTTTTCTTAAAGGCTTACATGGCCTTATTAAATCTGAAACCAGTGAAGAAGAATGAAGCAGCTGTTAGGAGTCTGAATGGAAACCAAACAGCCTCTTAAGAGCTTTATTGTTTTCTTTTTGTTCTCAGAGATTTATTTTATTTTATCCCATGGCAGTTTAGGAAAGAACAGGAAGAAAACATTTGCTTATGAGAATGAAAACAAGCATCAAAATTGAAACAACTGAAATGAAAACTGTTATTGTTTCATTTCTCTAGGATATATCTTCACGCAGAACATTGGACACCTGTCAGAGAATAAGGTGATACTGATGAGATTCAAAGCCAGATTTTTAAAAAGGTTGTTCCATGAGCCAATATAGCCAGATTTTTAACATTTCTGCTGCATGAGAGCTCTCCTTGAGTAAAGACAGTAATAAAGTCTCTCTCCCATACCCAACTGCCTAATTCCATAAAAGCCATGGGAAATTTTACAGCGCTTGAGACCTTAAACTCCTTGCCAAATTAATGGATGGATTCAAAAGTTAGTCATATGAGAAAAGCTCTTTCACACATGCAGAATCTGACCATGACCTAAAAAACCTCTGTTTCCTTGCATTAGCATAAAACTAAAGTGCAGCACATTGCAACATAAGCAGCCAGACAAGACAATGAAATTTTGAAGGTAATCCTGGAGGTCAAGTACATTCAGAAAAGCACAATCACAAATATAAGTTTGCCTGTCTTCCCATATTTGTTATGAGACATGCAGACGAGCTCCTGAACACACATACCAAGCCCATTGGCAGTTTCATTAAAATATTAATATTAGTTAAAGGAAGATTGGTACTTTGGAAGAATTGCAGTTTGCATTATTGCAATCTATGTCACTAACCTTAGAAAAGATCAGAGGCTTAATCTGGCTGGTGGGCAGCAGGTGACTTCCATAGCTCTCGTGATCTGCAGACTAGTGGAGTGGCTGCTTGGAAGCTGGTTTGTTTAGCTGCAATTTTTCCATTGCATTTATGAATTCTGTTAAAAATACAGCACACTTAGTAATTCTAATTATTTGTAACTAATATGCTAATAAATACAGTCATGTTACTCATGAATATGAATAGCAGTGGGAATAACAACACAGGCAGAAGGTCTTGTAATGCAAAAAAAAACATTCTGCTTAAAACAACCTTCCCCATTTAAATCTATACGCAGCAAATGTACCATGTTTTCTAGATAGGGTTACAAAATATTTACCAAATAAGCCTTGGGGGCCTTGAACACAGATGAGTTATTTTCTAGTTCTACCACCTCTATGCTATATGTTGGGGCAGGAAAAGTTGCATCAAATAAAGGAAAAGCAATATGCTAGAGCCACAGCAAAGTTAATGCTCTGCTGGTGAAAGCAGACTGAGTTTTATTTGAGGAGCAGGGCTGGATTTTGCCGCTCTAATTTATGATACTTCTATGTGAACAATGGTCAAAGATCTTAGCGCCTCATGGCTGCCATTGACTATGGGCTAACTCAGCCTACATAATAAAAAGAGAGAGCCAGAAAGCAATAACAGATGCCACCTTGTACTGTAATCCTTCCTAACTAACAAATGTAATCAATACTAAATGGGCTGAAGGCATTCTGAATCCAATATAAATTTAGAGAAGCTAGGAAAAATAGGATTAGTAATGGAGTGAGGAACTGAGAAGTGTTTCTTTTTTGCAACAGAAAAGTGTATCAGCTGCAAAACCTATTCACAGCGCAGGAATGAAGGAGATGAGATAAAAAATAAAGATTACTGTACCAACATATTCATCAGGTTGACATTACCTTAATATAGCAGGATATTCTTTCTCCATCAGAGTAGCTGATGTTGCAATACTATAAAAGAAAGTTCAAAATTAATATTATTTCATTTTGTTTGTATTCCTTTTATAAATATTCATGCTGTATCTTGCCTACTTCAGTTTGCATTGATATGGCACAAAGATACGAAGAGTAAAAATTAATCCAAGCAACAACCAGATACGGCATAGATTAATGGGCTCACCCTGGAGGAATACTCAACCAGAGATGAGGCTGTACTGAAAAATGATATGGACAAACTGAATAAATAAGAATATCAAGCTATTTATATAATATTAATCCACTGACTTGAGAAGACAAAGCTTCCTGGGAGACTACCATTTGTTTTAATAAGTTTTATTTCAGTTGCTGAGTTAGTATGAAGCAGAAAGTTATTATGAGGGATATATGCATTTGGAAATATCAGCTTCTGCCTCAGCTAATTTAAAGCTTATTCACATCCTCTTTATTCTTTTTTATAGAAAAAGGATAGTCTACCTAATGAGTCAACCCCAGTTTTTTGAGGGCTGTTATTCTTCCCATAAATTAAAGGGCAAATTTAATGACATGTATGTGTATGAGACCACATGTAACCACATTCCTAAATGGATCTAGGCTGTTATAAGTACACCATGTAGTGATACTTCAGTGTAAGCATGTCATTATATATATCTCTTCTGACGCTGGTTTTCCTTTTCTGAAATAGAATCGTCCTTGTTGCAAACTGAAATGCAACCATGAATATAGTTCCAGCTTTTTTAATTATATGAACACCACTGCAAAGAATTATTTGGGGTTTTTTACCCATAAAAAGTAAATAAATAAACAATACATATAAATTCTATTCTACCCAGAACACAGGCTTGAAATTTTTCTCTTTGCATTTGAAGTCATGGACTTATGCCAAGACTGAATGAACACCTCATCATTTGATGACACCCTTTCACTGAAAAAAAAATAGTGGATAGTCTTGGATAGAAAATATTCCAGCCATCCTAAACCTGATATTTTCCTAAGTCATTCTGTCCTTCATTAAAGCTGACCACTAACTATCAGACTTAGATGCTCCTCAGTGATGAAGGCAGATGCTAGCCTGCATTTACCCTTCAAGCTTTCTGTAATACAGCTACTCTATCTTGAGGAACTTGCTGTCCGGAAGAGGCTTTCTATCCACAGAAGAGAAACGTGGCTGTCTCACATGTGCCCCTGTGACAAAAACGATAACTTCCCTAGCAAGAAAAAGAGGTAAAATTAACTTTACAGCTTTGCACTACAAATATAAGACAGACACTCTAAACTCAAAGAATAGCCACAAATTTCACAGGACTCCTGTTCAAAAGAACCTAGGGTTTTTTGCAGTTTCAGTTCATAGGCTGCTGCACTGAAGTCTTGCTAGAAATCACCAACATGTCACTTCATTTTGACTGACATGGCAGAGAATCCGGTCTGAAATTTCTTCTGGTTTCAGTTGTTTGTTGTCTTGCTAAAAAACGAATATTTTAACATCTTTCCATGCAAAGGGCAGAAACTCAAGACTGACATGACTCTTTTATAATTTATTGTAACAAAATGAGATTTTCATTAGTAGGCACCTGTTGCACTTACAAATATTTTTAGTGGTACCTACTATGCACTGCTAACAAATCAGATTTCCCAAAACCTGAATGCTGACTGGCATTTCTTTATAGCATGAGTTTCAGTTTCTCCTCAACATGTTAGTGCCAAGTGTTGGTTTGTGAATGACTAATAGGAACCCAATCAGATGGCAATCAGAATAGTACTCTAATTTAAGCTGCTTTTAAGAATGCTAGAATTGAGTTTAGCAAAATACAATGATGAAAATTTTAAAGACTTTGGATTTTCTTGTTCTGAAAGCCACACAAGACTTATATGTGTCTGTGGTACTTTTATCACCTTATTCTTACAGTATTTTAATGTTGTACATTTTACTCTTTTCATAACAGCCTGAAAGGGAATGAAATTGAGAGAATTGAAGTGTAGGAAGCTTAAAAGTGGGATAAGTCTCGCCTCACCTACAGGTTGGGTGGAGGAGCCCTGCGAAGAAGGACTTGGGGGTGTTGGTCAATAAGAAAATGAACATAAGCCAGCTTCAGTGTACGCTTGCAGCCCAGAAAGCCAACCATATCCTGGGCTGCATCAAAAGGAGTGTGACCAGCAGGGCGAAGGAGGTGATCCTGCCCCTCTACCCTGCTCCTGTGAGACCTCACTTGGAGTATTGTGTGCAGTTCTGGCGTCCTCAACATAAAAAGGACATGGAACTGTTGGAACAAGTCAGAGGAGGGCCATAAGGATGATCAGAGGGCTGAAGCACCTCCTGTACGAAGACAGGCTGAGAAAGTTGAGGCTGTTTAGCCTGGAAAAGAGAAGGCTGCGTGAAGACCTCATAGCGACTTTCCAGTATCTGAAAGGGGCCTATAACGATGCTGGGGAGGGACTCTTCATTGGGCACTGTAGTGATAGGACAAGGGGTAGCACGTTAAAACTTAAACAGGGGAGGTTTAGATTGGATATAAGGGTGGTGAGGCACTGGAATGAGTTGCACAAGGAAGTTGTGAATGCTCCATCCCTGGCAGTGTTCAAGGCCGGGTTAGACAGAGCCTTGGATGACATGGTTTAGTGTGAGATATCCCTGCCCATGGCAGGGGGTTGGAACTTGATGACCATTAGGTCCTTTCCAACCCTAACTATTCTATGATTCTATAATTCTATGTATCTAGTCCAAACTCCTTAAAGGAGAGAAATTATCCCTAAGGGTAATTGATCTTATCATAAAGTAGGTGGAAGAAGTTGCCTGCTTTCATCATCCTCCAGTGATTAGATATATCCAGATTAATCTTAGTAACTTGGTTGGTCTGCCTGCCTGGTTTTTAGGCCACTGTATTTAGACAAAAAAAATCCACTTGATTTTTTCAAGGTCTCAGAGAAAGTCTACAGCACATCAGGGAACTTAACCTAGGTATTGCATTTCTCAGATTAGCACCTCAATTGCCAGACCAAAGACTTTATTTCAGTTAAGTTTTGTTAACTTACTTCTGTAACACAATTTACCATCACTGCTCAAATCTTTGACAAATAAAAAAGATTCATATAAAATCTCATTTCTCTTTCATTATATGCTACAGTGCAGCCTGTGATTAGCTGGCTTCACTTTCAGTTTTAAAACAGAGACTTCATGAATTTTGCAAATAAAATACTGGAGAAATGTCACAAAAACCCCGTATCAAAAAAAAAAAAAAAAAAAAAAAAGCCTTAGAATTCCTATATACATTTTCTGCTAATATTGGAATTGGGTCACATAATATCTTTTATTTTTAACACATTCATTGTGCTTGCTGGTGATCTGACTCAGAAAACCAAAGCCTCAAAAATTAAAGAACAGAAGTTATTTTCTTCATGGAGTAATGTCTTTAAGAAGAAATCTGTACAGAAGATCTGACTCTGCCATGAATTCTTGTTCTCTTACCTTCTCTCCATGAACTTAAGAACAAAATTCTCCTCTGTTTGCAACCTCCAATTTATCATTTTCCCTCTATTCACCTGCACAATAAGAAGCAGGTAATGGAGAGGTCAGCCACTCCCTTGAATGTGCCTTCAAAACTGCACATTCAACATTTTCAAAAGTATATCTGAAGTTTCTTTTTGTAGCATATTAATTATTTTCTTTTTCATATTTTTTAACTCTGCTGTACAGATTCAGTTGATGAATGCAGAAGTTCAATATTGTGTTACTGGAGACATTTATAGCTCAAAATTCCCAAAAGAGTGTACAGTATGTCCTTCAGATATAGCCCTTGCTTCCTGTGAATAGCATTTAAGCAGTATGAATACAGGTATCATTAACATTTATACTCACATATAAAATACAGATTTTTATGTTGTTTATAAATGTTTCAATGAATTATACTGTACTCCAGTTGAAGTGGATGGCAAAAACCTCATGTTGGTGTTAAAGTGAAAGTGACAATATGGAGGGATTCATGTCAAGTAACATAAAATACCATGGTGCAGACGTAAGAATCTAACTGCAGTTATAGCCCCTGAAGAAAAAATTGCAGGGGAATGTTCACTGGAAATATTTTGCTTTTTTACATTCGGATCATTCCCCCCAAATGGCTACTTTTCTCTCCATCCCTTTTAAAAGAGGTCTGGACAAGTACTCTAATGTAGGCCTTTTCATTACAGATGCCTACATTTAAAAAGATAAAAAATAATAAAAAAAAAAAACCCAAAACAAAACAAAAGAAACAAAACAAAAAACCACAGAACAAAATTCTCCGCTTTAACAGTTTGGTTCAATTCAAACAAAATCAACAATAGTTTTGTCCTTGGCTTCACTGGATAAGCTTCTCAGCCTCAATGGAATACCTTTAAATTAATAGAAAGTAGGATGGGTGTACTGAATTCAAGGCAGTGCAACGTGTTTATACATTTTCTAATATATATTAATATTTTCTCTTCTTTCCGCAATTCCTGAAAAGATGTATATCCCAGATGCTATTTTTAAGCAAAGCTAAGTTTTAAGGAATGCTATTAGCAGCAAGTGGATCTAGCAATCTCTGTGAAAATTGCATACCTTAATTGTCCAAGTTCAGTGCTTTGAGTTTGAACTACATGCTGTAGTGTTTAAAGTGTTGACCCATTCAAATCAACATCTTAAACTGTAGGGTCATGTCACAGTGAGTTGATAGGGTAAAAAAAGAACTACTAAATGATTATAGAATTCTCTTATTATGCACAGTTTTATTGTTGCAAGATGCCTGGGGCTTATAAAATATAAATGAGGTTTAAAGTGGAGGGAGAGGAGAAGAGTATTGTTAAATTTAATAGAAGTTCTTTTTTCTTTTTCTGTCTTTTTTTTTTTTTTTTTACTGGCAAGGGAATGCAAAAGACATCAAAGTAGTTTTCAGTTTTCCTATAAATCTATACAGAAACGAATTTCAGCAGCAACTTCTCTGCCTTTTATTGCTGAAGTTCTTTCAGAACCTGTAAGGCAGTATAATTCAGTGCTTTTCAAATTGCTTTGGAGAAATATAATAAATCCAGTATATAAAGGAAAAGTTCATGGGGTTTTTTGTACAGATAAAACATGTACAGTTACTGGATCCTTTTTCCTGATTTATTAAAATGGTTTCAAAAAAATGACTTAGCAGATCTGTCCATGAACATTTCACTTTGAGAAGTGCTCATTCATTTCTAGATGAGAAGCCTGTCGTGGTTTAGGCCTGCCACACAGCCCACTCACTGCCCCCCCACCTCCTCCCTCGGCTCCCGGAGGGATGGG
>WYDI02145837.1:0-49266 GCA_009867235.2 Psittacus erithacus
CTCTTAAAAAAAAAAAAAAAATATATATATATATATATATATCAGCTTGTCTGCACAGTTTGCATTCCTGTCAGCTGGTTATAGATTATACAAATGTACATACACTACGTCAAATTCAGGCAGTGGTATTTTTTTGTTTGTTTAAAAATATCTTCCATGTTTTGCAAATTCTTACATGTTCTGGTTTTGGAGGTTTTTTTTGTTTGGTTGGTTTTTTTGTGAAACTGTCAAATTTTGAAGCAGTTATTCTACAAATATGATCACTCTGTCTTTTCTCACATCTTAATAAAGATTAACCTAGTTTTAGAAGTTATTTCTCTTCAATTTTATAGTGTTAATGCAAACCTATGACTCTCTATTTTATAGCAATTACTACTGGAATTCAATCATGAAACTGACCTACTGAAGTTTCCTATGTGACCTACTGATTTCTGCGTTCAAGATCTGAGCTTGAAAGAGGAGGGCAGGGAGCAAAAGCTGACTTTTACACAAAGTATTTATCAGACACACGAGTTTCCTGTGACAGGCTGAAGGATGCATTTCATTAAGGTTTAAAAATGCCACCTCTCCAAATTTGTAGTTACCTGACTTTAATTTACATATGCCGATTTTGTAATACTCCTCTCATTTAGGCCACAGAACATTTTAAGACAATACACTTGCTTATGCTCATAAAGATACTTCTTTCTGTGTATCACACAGCCTTAGAAAATGCAAACATTCTTAACTAAGCCATGACTACTAAACAAACAAAAAAGTTTGCTTCTTAAAAAAAAATCTCTATGAATGAAGAAACTGCTCATCAAAAGTCTGGCTTAGTGCATTCATGACCTTTATTCAACTAAAGTTAACATGCCGAATTAATCAACTGCTTTACTAAGAAATGTATTTTTTGTTTACAACGTTGTTATTATATAATGATGTGTGGTTCTGGTACATCAGATCCAGAGAATTTAACATCACTTGTAATTCTCTAAAGCAGTTCTAAGTTGTAAATTGAAATTTGTGACAAATATACCACTGTGTATGCAGTAAATCCACACACTATTATCTATGCCCATATATCTTCTTTTCTAGAAAACAAAGTTCTTATCAATCTGTTTGCTTAGGAAGTTTCTATCATCCTTTAAATAAATGGTTCCTACTTGGTAATTGCCTAGGTCATTAAAACAATTACTGTGTTATTTACTGGTTACTTATGCCAAGAGGAGGCAGATAGTAGGAACTTCAAACTTGAGTAGGCTGGGAAACTGCATGAGAGACAGATCTGAAGTAGCAATTGAACCCAGGGACAGGCAATAAACAACCACAGTGATGCAACTGCTGGCACAGGGAGAGGAAAATGAAGGGGCAGGCCTGATGGGTTCAAAGGACAGGTGCCAAGTATGGAAATACAGCAGCAAGACTCCAATTTCAACACAGCAACAATATAAAAAGAAAAAAAAATGCAGTTGAGACCACATCAGTTTTGTTTATTACAAGCAGAGCTAAGCAAGATCCTAAATTCTACCATCTATTTTGTCATGTTAAATATCACGACTGTCTTAGGCTCCTACATAAAGATTTAAAGGAATTTAATTGGCTATATATGCCAATTTTGGTTAAAACTGGATGGGGAAAGGGTATGCAGCACCTCAGCAGCTACCTAGCTAACTCAAACAGCTCTGTCAATGAAAGAGCTAGCAAACGTTAGCCACCACTTTCTTACAGGAACTCTCTCATTTCAGCTGCATTTACACTATCCTAAGATGATAATACCTTAAACTGATGAGTCACACTGAGAGCAATAGGAAGGATAGGCAGGATGGAACAAAGGAACAACTGAATCTGTAAGATGTAAGGAGGACCTCAAGGTGCAAGACTCCTGACATTCTGAAACAGGGACCCTGCCATACCAAGCTAGAGACACTCTCAGAAAAGTGGATGGAGATGACACATCATCCCTGAAATAGAAGGAAATGTCAGAGAGCGGTATCTGAGTTGGGTAAGGTGACAGAAGAAACTAGCATCAAATTCTACCCACAGAAACAATAAAGTGCACAGCTATGAGAACTGACTAGGACTTGTGCCAAGACGGATCTAGGAGCTACAGCTGATTCATGTTCAACCTGCAACTCACATCATCACAGCACTTGAAAAATACAAAGTGTTACACTTAGGTATGTTGTCAGAGTACAACAGACATTTATAGCAATTCACCCATTTCTCTTAAGAACTCAGCTGAAGTCTTGTTTCTTGTTTTGAGTGTCACAATTCATAAAAAAGGCAGAACTATTACAGAAGGTCTAGAAGAGAGAAAAAAAAAATTACAATAGGTATAGGAATAACATCCAATGCCTTGGAAAGAATTTGAGCTCTTTAGTTTAACTATGAGAAAAGTTTGAGGGGATATTATGATACACCACATTTGAGCATGCAACACTTCATCTGAGACAAAAGGAATGAACTGTATTACAATCTCCATATGAGACAGCACAAGGAATAAAAAGACTTCACCTGAAGCGAGAGGGATTAAGGCAAGACATTGAGATTCATAAGGTCAGTCAAGTACCAAAACAAATCATGAACTTCTCAGAACCTATAGAACAGAATTTTTGTTAAGAAATGTTATATAAACAACCCTTTGGGAGGTTTTAGGTGCAGTTAAGTCTGCCTCCTTTGACACGGTTGACTTTTGAAACCTATGTAAAGACTCAGGCTCTAGGAAGAGGAAGAGATAAAATGCCAGGTCCCAGAACCGATGAAATCTACAACCCTCAAGTTGGTGTGCATGGCATTTTATAATGACATTGCACTATGTCTTTATAAAAAGGCTTGAAATCTTTTGTTTCAGCTGTGGAATGCAAAATTGCGAAGACTAATAATTCAGGTTTTGTGGGAAAGAATTTAGTTTTCAAAAGAAGAGAGGGGAAGAATTTGTCTCGACAGCTGTTTCGTAAGCAAACAATGCAATTTCTAAAATACATGTTTTCATTTTGCTGCTTGCTCTACCCCTGGATTCTGGAAGTTTCTCAATTAATAAGAAGGAAATGGATAGATGCTTAAAAATGCAACAGTTCCGTTGTGCAGCCATGGATGAAAATATTGAATTACTTCAAATGGAGGGGGAAAAAAAAAAAAAAAAAAGGTTTCTACAGAAATCAATGCAGTGAAAATATTGGAAAGTACTACTAAACGTCTTTTGCTTTGCTTGAAGTGCAGTGCCTAAGATTTATGCTACTAAACAGAACATTAAAATAATCTTAGATTAAAAGGTCTGTTCATTTGTATACTGCAACCCTAATGCACCTTCTGCTCACTAGCAGACTGCAGAAAGCGAAAAAAAAAAAAATACAATTCCAAAAGAGTAATACAATCTATCAGATAAAGCATGCATCATTCTTGACACGGAAAAGCTACGCTTGCACATGCCACTTTTGGACAGGCAAAAAGGCAAGCATAATGAATAACACTGTGAAAGTCAGCCTTTGCTTTTAAAGATGGAGCAAATTTAATGCAAACTCATTCATATTTTTTCAGCTGATGAACTGTTGCATTTGCTAATAAGAGAAATCAGCTTTTCTTATACCTCCTAACATACAAAATACAACACGCAAACAGTTGAATGACCCACGGTCACTTTTGCAAGAGCCAGCGCACAATCCAGGCTATTGCTGACTGTTACACATCCATTTATCTTCTCATACATATACATTTTTATTTTACCCCTTAACTAAGTAACCATTCCAAAGAAATATAGCCAGTGAAGCTCCCAGAATACATTTGATACACCTTAATGCAAGATATATATTCAAAAGCCTTTGTAAGTGGCTGAAGGTTTTCTGTGGCATAAAACAGTTCTGATATTTATCTATAACTCGCTTTCATCCCAAGTTTGGATGAGTTAACTTTGTGGGACTGTGAAGCTCGGTGACTCATAACATTCTAAGTTCCAAACACACAGAGGTAGTTAAGCAGTAAGGAACAGTAAGGGTGAGTTATAATTATCTTCATGTAATTATACCTACGTGGGATAGTAAAAGGGAGTCAAATTTGAAAGGCAAGATACTGTCAGCAACTCAGCATAGCTACTGAGAACTGATAATAGTGTACTTTGCAGAAGGGAGTGATGATGGTTGCAGATGTTTTTTATTTATGCCCACCCTTCCATTCTCTTCTCCCAAGCCATCTGCTGTCTTTCATGTTACTCTCTTACATGACAGTACTTATTAATATAGGGCCCTGAAACTTGCACATTTTAAGAATAGTGCATTTTTTAAATTCATAATCAAAATCATGACATGCAAGCAGATCACAAGAGAACTAGGTTTCTGCAAGAAGCTTTCACTAGATCTCTATGGGGAGAGCTCTATGATCAGACTGGTTTTGACTTTTCTTGTGCTGTAGGTATTTAGTTGTCACTCTGTAAGTCCTCCAATGTGAAGAAAAGGCCAAGATGCCTTCATACCATAGCATGCTTTCAATCTAACTAAAACTGTGAAGGCTGGCAAAGGACTCTCATCTTGTTGCCAGCGAGGACCTGACCAGATACTAAAGATGCAAATGCTTTTCCCCTTTTTCTCCCCCAGCCCAAAAAAAAAAAAAAAAGAAAAAGAAAAAGAAAACCAATACAATAACAAGAAAAAAACTGTTTTTTCCACAGCTTCTTGATTAGTGACCTGTAGTGCTATATAACTGTAAGTAATCTGGGTCTGCCTTAAATCCTCCAGAAAAGAGAATCCTGAAAATCAGCTTGGAATGCACAACACAAGACCTACTCTTTTCAGTTTGCCCATCAGTCGTGGGTAATGTGGACTCTGCAGTCTTGACTCTTCCCTCTTCTATCCCTTGTCACCTCGTATGTTAAGCAAGGTTGCATAGCACAGTAAGTGACAACAAAACTAAACACTTCTATTAATGGATTACTAATAAATCTAATTAAACACGGACTGCAAGAGAATCCAGCTTACCATTCCACTGTCACAGGAGGTCTTCAGTATGGGACACTATGACAATGGAGATTGTGACAATAACTGACAACAGGTAAGTTTGTTGAAAATAGTCTCCATTTCCTCTATGTCCATTTTCTGACATTGAAAATTAAATACATATGGGGCCTTGTGTGTGCTTTCTTTCAAGGGAAGGAAAACTTAAACCACCCCTCACAACTTACTGAGAGGATAATATAGCTACCTATATGTACTCAGCGCATTTCATACAAGGTTACTAGTAACACCAAGGATATAAATGCAGTTTTCAGATATGAAATGTTGAGAATAAACTCATTTCTAATTAAAAAAAAATATATATATGTGTGTATATATATATACACAATTGTGCAGCTGACAAGAAGATCTAACTACATTTCTCTACAATGGTGCCACTGTAGCCACCTCAGTATTAGTGAAACAAAAGAGAAAAAATCTTACTGAGGGTGAAGCTAAATAATTCTACTCATTTAATAAAAGCGACATGGATGTACCGCAAACATGGTCGAAGGATCAATATATAACTGAAATATTCTAAATCGGTATTTAGAATGTTGGAATGTAAATAGAGTATCAAGAAACTCAGATTTACAGAAGTAATCCCCACTACAGAACTTCCTTTGACTTATTCTTTCATGTTCTTTCCTATATTTATTTGCAGAACACATTTAATAGGCTTAACACATTTATTTCCGCCCCCCATAAAAATTACTATGCTCTTAAGCAAAGGAATAGAACTCACATGGCTCAGAGAAACAGAGGCTGAGGGACCTCTTGTATCAACTAAATAAAAATCTTTAAAACTAAGCATATTTTATGTGGATTTCACATATAAAATACCTACTCTTTTACTACAAAATCACACTTAACCCCTCACTTCTTTCTTTAGAAAAGTCATCCCAGCCAGGGAGAAGCAACTCTTAATATGCTAAAGCTTAACACACTTAAGATAGACATTCACATATTCTATTTTATTTTGATAGAAGACTACCCAGCTTTTGCCTTTACTTATCTACTGCATCACCCCAAAAATAAATCCTGTCATAGGGAAAAACATGAAAAAAGATTGAAAACCCTGTTGCTCTCCCTCTGATCAGTACCATACATCAGGACCAGTAAAGATGGCTCAAATTAAAAAAAAAAAATAAACCCAAACACCACTTAAAGAAAGAAAGAATACATAATAATAAAAAAATTGTTAAGTAACAACTACTAGCATATTAACAGCCATCTCACAGGCAAGTTTATAGTCCCCTTGCCTTTATACTAAACTTATGAAAAGAAAAAATACCTACTGGTGTCTGCCTGGCTGCCCACGCTGATGTATCTGTCATTTCCAGGAAGGGCTGTTTGGTAGTAAGTTGCCTCCTCTAGCTGGGGAACCTTGGCATTCTTTGCGGTAAGGAAAGCCACAGCCAACTCCAGATTACCGTTGCTGTCCTTTAAGCATCAACAAAACAAGATACGAGAGTCCCATCACCCGTTTTTTGGTTTTCCTCAACAGCAAATGCCATTACAAGCAGCTCAGAAGATCAATGACACATTGTATTGTCAGATGAAATACTGATTGGAAAAAAAAGTTTCCAAACTTAACATATTTTGTGTACTTCACTATTTTTAATTAAAAACAAAGATAAAACATCTTACAAAATTTACTTCAGTAGAATTTCACTTATTTCAGAAAAAAAAAAAGTAAAGGTCTTGTAGAGCAGGTTAACCCCTCAACAAGCATAATCAGGTACACACTCACAAACTTCAACACAATTCAGCTGAATTCTTTCGAAAATCCACCATTTCATTTTTAAAGCCAGAAATATGGGCTTTTGAGAGGCAGTTACATACATGATTTATGCCGGATTTTAACTACTACATATGATATAAATTCACTAAATCCTTATTTACCATGTATAAATGACCCAAAAACTCTGCTTGAGGTAGATTTTATTTATAGATATATATTGGAAGAAACAGAACACAGAGAGACCAGCTGTTCCTTACTTGCATCAAAGAATTCTTCTGTGCTGTGAAAGAATTTACAATGGTCAAAAAAAAAAGAAAAAAAAAGAAAAAGAAATAACAGCAAATTAGCAAAGGCTGGCAAGTTCAAGGAGAGCTCTTCGTTCTACACCTTGAAGAGAAAACAACACTTGACCAGCTGCAGTAGCACTAAAGTTTCTCAAAACAGTTTAGCCAAAGGTTAAAGACAAGTCATACCATTCCCATCTTTTCATTTTTTAACACCAGATTAATTTATGTTAACATTTATGTATTAATACCATTTTTTTTAAATTTATTAATTTATTCCTACCAAAACAGATCAAGATTCCTCCTAAAGTGACCAAGCCATCGTTACTAGGTTTTATTTTCCCTTCCCAAAATAAATGTAAAAAGTATTAAAAGGCTGAGAATGGAAGGGAAGAGTAAGAAAGGGTGGGGTTTAGGGTTTTTACAGGCAGTTATAAGATGCATACATTCAGCTACAAGTCAGACATCCATCTTACCTTCAGTGCCTGTTGTAAAACCTGGATGTCATTGATCCCAGTGATCTCCCGCAGCTGATTTAAGAATGTTTGCTGGTGCTAAAAAAAAAAAAAAAAAGGAAAAAAAAAATCATGAAAATAAGAGTCAAATAACAGCAAAACTGTTTACTTACAAGAGTATGCTTCTCTACAAACTTTAAAAGTATCTCCCTATGAGCTTTATGCACCACAGTGGGGTAGAGTCTTCATTATTCAAGTTTGTCTTAGTTTCTGCAACTTGGGCGCTTTTAATTCCCAAATGTAATGGGTTTTTTTGGTGGAGTTTAGTGCTTTGGGCTTTATTTTTTAAAACAAAAAGAATTATAATGAGTGAGCCTACGCGACATGGGTTTAAGGACCTACATAAAACCACAGTTGGCTCTCTTGAACAAGTAAGCTTGGTCTTCAAAGGCCGTAGGGGAAACAGTTGACTGATCTCCCACCAAAACCAGTTTTTTCAACTCCCAGTTATTCTCAACCACAGTATTTCCTTAACATACACATTGCTCAGCCATTCCAACCTCAAAACTAAGGAATTTACTGATCATTTCTGTTTTAAGATAAATGCTGTACAACTGACCACACAAAACAGTCAAAAGCAAAACCTTAACAATTTATCTTAACCGCCTTCATAGACCAGTTAAATCCAACTCTCCCAAATCACATCAGTCAACATCCACAACTGAGTTTAAAGCAACACACGAAGATGGAATAAAAGAGGTTCTATGTCTCTTAAATATTCACTTCATGAGAATGTTTGGCTTTTTTTTTTTTCTTTTCTTTTTTAATGAATAATCTGGTCCCATTCCTGTTTAAAGCCAACAGCTAACTACCTCTGCTCATGCTCAGGTATTACACCACAGAAGCAAAAAGCAGGCACTAGCGTGGAAGAATTCCTGAACTCCAGTTAACCATTAAAACCATCTCAAACATTAAACCCACGAAAACAAAGAGGACTGACCATTGTTCCACTCTAACAAATTCCATTCTTCCTCTGGCAAATGGGAAAAGAAGAAAAGCTCAGTGGTATTTGCAAGTGGTTTTTCTTTTTTATTGTTTGCCCACCACATCCTGAACTCAAAACAATTTAATCTATAAAAGAGAAGATTTTGTAAAGTACAGAGATTTGTTTGCTAGACAAATAGCATATTTCCTATCAGTGACAAATAAATGTTCTCCTGTCACTCTCCATATTCATTAAAAAAGAACAAACCACCAACTACTACAATTGGCTAGCAGCTATTTCTAAAATACTTCTCTTTAAAGCTAATTATTTGGAATCAAATATTCAAATACCCTTATTCTCTCCTTATCACAGCTTTGTACAGAGGAGGAAATTAAGAACTGCATGAATGCTGAATTCTCCAGTGTGAAATCAACCTGGCAGGCGCTACTTCATGCCCTAATAAATTGAAATAGAAGGCATATAGTTCAGGATGTTTATGAATTACATACACAATCTTCTGTTCATTTATGATCCTAAGGGACATTACTAACAATCCAATTTGCCCTCTATTTTTTGTCTTTGCTTTTTAAAAACCCTGCTATTGGCACAAGAAAAGTGAACTGATGCAGGAAAACAAACTCCACTCTATCCCCATCCCTCACCCCCTCATTTGTTTACTCTGTACATTTCATAGCACTGTAGAAAGGCAGGGCTTGTTTCCCCTATAAAGTTGCTTTCCTGCCCCTGGGTCTGGCAAGAAGCAAAGGAAATAAGAGTGTTTGCGAAAAGGAATTACAACAGCATTAAAACTGGCAGGAGCAATTCAAGGGCAGTGCATGGCAGCAAACTGGATATATTTTTGTATTTGCTATCAACATGATGGTTAATAAAATGGAAAATATTTTCACTATAAATTATCATAACAAGTTATAACAGATTTCTCTATCTTCAACTATATCTACAACACTTGGAAAGGCTCACTGAAGAATAATCATTGCTCACAAAGACTGGGAAAAGAGAGAAGAGATCCAGTTTACCAACAAACAATCTCTTAGCAGTTCAAAATATTGGCTGTCAACTTACGAGCACAGCTGTGATTTAAAAACCTAGACATCTGTAGTTTCTATCCAGATTTCAGTATTCTGGCGTAAAGCTGTGGTTCAAGGCCCCCTTCCCAAGGGCATACACATTTAGCAGATCAGAACCAGGCCCAGAGATGTTCCTTTCTCATAAAGAGATGATTAAAGTACCTAAATATACTTTCTTCAGGTCAAGATTATACGGCACTCGGCTCCAAAATTCTGAACTGGTAATTAAGTGAGGGACACGGAGAATCCATAAGCATCCCAGTTACAAATGACATAAATTAAAAGGAAAAAAAAAAAAAAACAGTTATCCTGAGTATCTCAAATGGAGCTGAACTACTTTGAAGCCACAAACACCTGGTTCAGACATTACTGACTTTTCAGGTAAATGTGGAGAACCTGCCACTAATTTCTCATTGAGTTATTTCAAATCACACAGAAGTTACAGTGACAATACACTTCCTTCCAAAAAGGAGGAAGAAAAAGATAAAAACAAAGCAACAAAAGAGTATGATTTAAACAGTTTCCCCCTGACTGTGTTCTCTTAATAGGCGTACAAAGAGGTCTTCAGAAACAATTCTGAAATCACCTAAGGCAGCTAAAAAACTCTATAATGCACCATTCAATTGGCAGCCTTCCACTCCACGCATTCACCATCTTCCGCTTATCCCCTCAAATATGCATCATCTTCACTGTGTACAGACCTTTCCAGAAGCTGCACATTTAACTTTGCCATTATTCTCCTTTACCACTATATCGATGATATGTCATCACCCATGAAACTGTGTTAACAAAGGCAATTCTATTTCTTTTCATTACAAGTGAAAGTGCAAGTAACCACTATCAAACCTTTTTCCCACTCATTGATTAGTGGTTGAGATCCAATTTTCTTTTTGCTTTTCTTTTCACTTAGGAAGTTTATGAAACACAATTGTACTCATATTCAGAGAGCTGTTATTACTTAATTCTTGATGTAACTTTAAGTAAGTACATATGTACTAGACTGCTAAAGTCAAAATGGATAAAGTTTATTTGCTTTGAATTATATTCCTTTAGTACAGCCTACTGTGTGGCACATAGGATGATTTAAAAATAACAAAAATCTCACCATTATCCATGACTGAAGCTTGAAGATCAATTTCTAATGCAACTGCTAAATGAGTAAGTCTCTTCTGTACCATAACTAATATTTAATACAATACTTAGGACAGACTTCTACATATGAACCAAGCTACTCTCCTTACTCCTATTAATGCTCCTTCCGATTACACCTCCCGTAGAAGCTTTACTCTTCCTGGAGCTTGGCTTAACTTGAGCTGAAATGACTGAAGCATATTGACCCTCAAATGTCCACGCACATTAATGTATACAAATGCAGATCCCAAAAGACTATTCCAGGTGCCAGTACAGGTGCTAAGAAATCCACTTCAATTATTTTGAATCCTATCTGCCTGCATCCACTTCTGTCTTTCTTCATATTTACATGACAGATTCTATCGTTTATCTATATAGCACAGATCCTCCAGCTAACTGAGTCAAGACTCCATGTGTACCTGCAGTGCTGCACTGAATGTGGTACATTATATACACACACATATATATACCATATACACTCCATGTAGTTTGAATTGCATTTGACTCATCTCTAAAAAGGCTCCAGGACCTGGCCTACACTTTGCTGGTACAGCTGCTATAGGGTAACCTAAATCCTTGGTCGGACAAAGGAGACAGTCTCCTGATGCTATCACTGCCCTGAGATCCAGCTGCTCACACCCCTTGGTCCCACCACAGGACACAACAATCAGTTCCCCAAGGCTTTCATGCATGAGCTATTCCCAGCCTTCCCCCTTCCTCTGGCTCCCCGAGGTACGTAGTATGTATCCCCAGGCTTTCAGCTCTTGGAAGATTTCAACTAACAGGAAATTCTCACCCTTTTCCTGGATGGAAGCCAAATTTGTGTATTAGGAATGCATGCCCTTATTTCCAATTCTTTCCTTTTTCAGTCATCTTCCCTTCCTCTCAGGAAATGCCCAATTAAGATTATCTGGTTTATAACCTCACACAATAGCATATTCAGTAGCTGTGCCAGCGCTAGTGAAGCAGAAAAGGATCTACACTATTGTCTACTTAGGGAGATACTGTGACCAAATTAGTTCTGTGACAGTACTGTAAGCTCTGATAACTTACCAAAATCAGAGCAAAAACCTAAATTATACAAATGAAGTTTCAGACACAGTATATCTCATAAATTGACTAATGCTGAATTATACCACAAATAAATTTTGGGGGACAAAAATAACTACCTTTTGATCTGCTTATTTTCTCACCTCTGTAGCTTCTAAAGAAGTACATGTAATCTTTTGCTTTATTCATGGCAATATCCAAATATCTGTATTTGCAACACAAGCACTTTGCACCTCAAAACAACCTTCTTCAGCTTCCAAGCACAGAAGACATTGTATGTTTAGTAATAAATGAGATGGTCCAAACACTATCAAAAGAAAACAGGGCCTACTGCCTCACTATGCAGTTCATTTAAATAGTACATAGTTAAACTGAACTATGGGAATCCCTTCCTTCCCAAGGGCTGAAAACTTTGTACCAGAGACAAAAAGAAAGAGAGGGGGAAAAAATGCAAGTGTTGAGAACAGCATCTTGACTCAGTCCCCCCATACGAAACCCACTTACTTTACTTTCCAGTGCAACACCAGTTTATAAGAGCTATTTGTTAGAGGAAAATCCAAATGACATTACATGAAGTATTTTATATTAAAAACAATTTTAACGTAACCTGCTAACGGTACCATCTGGAGACAAGCAGCTAGTAAGCTGGTTTCTTCATATGATTTTGGTCTCATGAGAAGAGCACAGAGATTAGAACAAGGTAATCCTCTATAAATAAAATCTTTATGCTTCAGCTACAAACAAACCAACATACAAAGGACAAGCAGGCTAAAGAACCTCAATTGCTACTGTAAATGTCATTTTCTGCCACATTAATCGTATCTCCCAGGAAGAGTTAAAAAGCCCACATATACTGCTGAGCATTACAGCTTCCAGCAACACAGATACATTAGCCATCTTCTAGATAAACTGTTGGTCAAGTTCCAAATATGCAAATAAAAACTAACTCCTTCCATGAAGATACTAAGTTGAAATACAGAGAAAACAGTAAACTCCAGAAGGCTTTTACCATCTCTGCCCTCAAGATTTTTCTCCCTGGTGTGCAGAATAAACATGTATGTATATAAATATGTAAATGGAAAACTGAGTATATGTATACATATATTTTTTAAAGCAGTATTCTGCTACTGCAAAGACCAAGGTAAATCTCTGCACTGGCTTTAAGGTACCTGCTGCAGGGGGAGATCAGGTTCCAGATGGTCTAAGGAACCTGGCAGTGCATGAGTCCATGGGACCTCATGAGATGCATCCACAGGTCTTGAGGGAACTGGCAGATGAAGTGGCCAAGCCACTATCAATCATACTTAAGAAGTCTTGGCAGTCTGGTGAAGTTCCCACTTCATGGAAAAGGGGAAACATAACCCCATTTTAAAAAACATAACCCCCACAAAGACCTGGGGAACTACAGACCAGTCAGTCTCACCTCAGTTCCTAGAAACACCATGGAGCAGATCCTCCACAAAACCACGATAAGACACATAGACAATAAAGGGGTGATTGGTGACAGCCAACATGGCTGCACTAAGGGCAAATTGTGCCTGACAAATTTGGTGGCTTTCTATGATGGGGCTATGGCACTGGTGGATTAGGGAAGAGCAACAGATGTCACCTACCTAGACTTATGCAAGGCGTTTGACCCTGTCCCACACGACATCCTTGTCTTTAAATTGGAGAGACATGGATTTGACGGATGAACTACTCAGCAGATAAGGAATTGTCTGGACAGTCAGACTCAGTGGCTCAAAGACCAAGTGGAAATTGGTGAAAAATGCTGTTCCTCAGGAGTCAGTACTAGGACTGGTGTTGTTCAACACATTTGTTGGCAACATGGGCAGTGGCATTGAGTGCACCTTCAGCAAGCTTGCCAACAACACTAAACTGTGTGGTGCAGTCAACACACTGGAGGGAAGGGATGCCATCCAGAAGGACCTGGACAGGCTCAAGAGCTGGGCCAGTGCAAACCTCATGAAGTTCAACAAGGCCAAGTGCAAGGTCCTGCACCTGGATCAGAGCAATCCCAAGCACAAATACAGGCTGGGCAGAGAATGGATTGAGAGCAGCCCCATGGAGAAGGACTTGGGGGTGTTGGCTGATGAGAAACTGAACATGACGCAGCAGTGTGCACTTGGAGCCATAAAGCCAACCGTACCCTGGGCTGCATCAAAAAGAGCATGACCAGCAGGTCCAGAGTGTTGATTCTCCCCCTCTACTCTGCTTCCATGAGACCCCACCTGCAGTACTGTGTCCAGTTCTGGGGCCCCCAAAACAACAGGGACACGGACCTACTCAAGCGACTCCAGAGAAGAGCCACAAAGATGATCTGAGGGCTGGAGCACCTCTCCTGTGAAGACAGGCTGAGAGAGTTGTGGTTGTTCAGCCTGCAGAAAGAGAAGGCTCCAGGGAGACCTTAAAGCAGCCTTGCAGTACCTACAGGGTTTCTATAAGAAAACTGGAGAGGAACTTTTTACAAGGGCATGTAGCGATAGGACAAGGGGGAAGCAGCTTTAAACTAAAAGAGGGTAGACTTAGATTAGACATTAGGAAGAAGGTCTTAACTGTGAGGGAGGTGAGACACTGGCACAGGCTGCCCAGACAAGCTGTGGCTGCCCCATCCTGGAAATGTTCAAGGCCAGGCTGGATGGGTCTTTGAGCATCCTGGTCTAGTGGAAAAGTGTCCCTGCCCATGGCAGGGAGGTTAAAACTAGATGGTCTTTAATGTCCCTTCCAACCCAAATCACTCCATGATTATTACAGTACCTCTTAAAGCACAGCAGAAATTAGGTTCCCTTGCCTGTTATGTGCTAACTAGGTTTACTTTTGCTCTGTCATGGAAAGTGAAACGCCTTGCATGACATCATATTCTCTAAGAAAGTAGGTAAAGACGATTTTTTATACACATAAGAACGCAAAATGCACCTCAGCTTTGGCTTGGACAAAATTCACCTGTGGAGAGAGAGGACATGCGCTAAGACCACAGATTTTCAGCCCAGGACTGCTCTGCACAGACTTCCAAAACCTGAAAATCATAGCAGCAGCTTGTGCAAAGTGGATAATTACCTATCTGCAACTGGACTGAGAGCAAAATTCCTTCAAGGAAGCAAAAGGACACAGTGTATGGCAGCAACCTTCAGTCAACCGCAGCCTGGACCAAATAAAATGTGGAAAAGGCCAGAGTGCACTACTTGCGAGCATACAGTCCTCCCTGAAAAATTAAAGGATCCTACTTAATCACAGTGTTATATAATCGTATTAATCATAAGACAACACTCAGAATACTCTCACTATATTTCTATGGTTTCTATGAACAATAACAAAGCCATACTGCTTCAACTGAAAATGCTTTAACAAGTGACTTCTCAATGAATTTCAAGATTTAATATTAAGGATTCTACACAACACGAGAGCATGCATTCATGTAAATGCTCACTATTCTGAGCCTCCTATGTGGCTAAGAAGAGTCTCATTTACTCTCAACATGTAACACATTTATTTTAATTCAAGCTAATTTTATACTTTTTGAAATTGTAAAGAGATTTGATATTGTAAAGAGAGGTTTTAGGAGTCTGGTTTGTAGTTACTGACAGTAAATATAAGGCAAACCCCACATAAACAACACAGAGCAGGAAGAAGACACTGAAGGCAGATTTCTTACACAGCTCGGCGTGGGAGGGGGTGGGAAGAACAAAGCAAGAGGGAAGCATCACCTTATTATATGGATCTTCCTAGGCAAATTTTGGGCCGCTAAAAACTTGGGGTGCTAAAGCCAGAAAAGGCACCACTGAGTAGATACATATAATAATATGGAGAGCGTTCAGAAAGCAACAGAAACACAATTCCTTGAACTCGTTTAGTGGATTTTGTCTCATTTTCCCTCAGGCCACAGTAGCACCAAAACTCAGCAATGGAGTCCAACACAACTCCCTTGCAGGTCTATTACTTGGAGTACAACCAACCATGCCCAGTTTATAGCACCAAGAGATTTAGTTTTCCCCAGTGGAGAAAAGAAAAAAACAACAACACACCACCGACAACAACAAAAGAAGAAAACAGTAGCTGAAGGCAAGATGAGTAGCCATTATAAAGACAAAGCAAGAACAGACACTAATGAGGCAGCAAAGTCATTTAAACTAATTTATAATAATAATAATAAGAGATGGTGTGACGTATGACAAAGAAGCATGAACTGGATCAAATATCTTGTCATTTCCATCAAAGCAACATGGCTTAAAACCAATCCTCCAAACCAAAAGACGAACAAACAACATAAAAGTAACTGAAGCTCTATCTTAAAATTGCTTAAAATATCTTAAAATAAGCTCTATCTTAAAATCATGAACTGATTCACGAACACTGTTGCTTGAGTGAAGGAACATGTAAACAATCGCTTAGTTTCACATTTCTAGCTCTTACTGACAATTACTCTTAAAACAAGCTTCAGTGACAGGCTGACAATCAAGAAAGGTCAGTGGCCTTTGTACTTGGTGAAAACATAAGAGGTGTCAGAAATGTAAAATTATTGAGACTTCTGAGGTCTGTGTGTTTTAAACTACCGTCATGGTTTCTTACACCCTGCTGAGCACAACAGCGAAGTTCCCAATAGTAATGACAGCAGCTCTAAAAATTAATTAACTACAGTAAAACCAACGAGATCTTTAGTTTCATTTAACTAGATGTAAGTTAAGCTTCAGGTCGTATTCACTTGAACAGCCACAGGAAAATCTGCTTCACCAAAAATCACTTTCGATTCATGCACACTCCAGTAACTGTGACAGTAATTAGCAAAAATCTCCGTGCTCTGATCCAAATCTGATGGGTGACTGGTTATTGGTGGCAGTGAGGGGGGTCTTTCAAAGCACCAGCACACCTGTAAATTACATTTAACATGTAAACATCAGTATGCCTGTAAACTACACTTAAAATTCAGAAGGATTCCTCCAAGAGCCCACCTGTAGACAACAGCTGGGCAGTGCCACGTAGCAGTGGCATGCACCAGCCTCGGTCCACAACCCAGTCCCACCTCAACACATTCAAACTCCAGTATCCAGAGAGCTGCCAACATTATGCACAGGCCACAGCAAATTAAAGTCAGTGGGCTTAATGATAGATATAATACATGATACAAATAGAAAGGAGAAGGAGGCTCGAGGACAAGAGACAGCCAGCTAACTGTGTGTGCATACACAAACATAAATATACATGCATATATACACACACATACTTTCCAGTCACTCTTGGCTACTTTGTATTTTCTTTTTGTATTTACCATCATGCCTAAATGCTGTATTTTACAGTGTCTGTCCAGGTAGTATCACCAAGGCACAAGCTTTCTCCTCACAGGAAAGTCTATTGCCAAGGGTATCATTATTTTACTACAGCAGCTATTAAAAATGTCCCTTTGAATGTCTCTCATGAAATCTTGTCTTTCTGAAGTCTAAAACAATACTGAAAAGATCTACATTTTAGCTTCCCACTAAGATTTTTTACTTCTGCATCCCGACTAGTTTAACTCGTCACACCAAACAAAAGATATTCTGGCTCGAGTCTGAGGCTTTTCACAGTCCTTTCATCACCCATTTATTATTTGCCACTAAAAGGCTAAGACCTACCTGTCAAATCGAGAGGACAGTCCTGCTAGCCCATTCAAGTGTTTATTTATTTGGGAGGGGTATATTTATTTATTTAGGGTTTTGTTTTTTTCCAAATGGCCATCATGATAGTCTCACCCTGCTCTGCATAATACAGAAGAACTCCTAAAACAAAACAAACAACATCAAGCTAGCCTCTTCATTCTCCTCACTGTCATTATAACAAGAACTCTATGAACAAGCAGACCAACTCTGTAAGCTGCAAGTATCCTCAGATTGGGATCCCAGCCTCTGCAACGCCTGCAAACAATAAAGTTCAAAGGGGCTGTCAGACCACAGGCTACTTCTGACTAGTCAGCTGTCCTTCCCCGGCTGTAGCTCCTGTCAGAGCTGGCCAGTCTAGAGGCTGGTATTGCCACATATGGCCTGCTCTGGTCACAAGCCACTCCTCCCTTTGAGCCAGCACTGCCACTTACATGAACCCCTGGCAAGCCAGCCCAGGCTCGCAATAAACCATCAGAAAGATGCTCTCTGCTTTTAATTAATTTCCTGCTGACTTCGCAAGAGCCAGGGGTGGGACAAGGGAGAGGACAAGACCAAGGTTGTACCTAATTCTACTAGATTAAACTGTTGAGCAGCAGCCTCCTGAGAGTGAATTGTTTCACTGCCTTTATTTTAATCCTGGTTTTATTGCATGAAAGAAACTGAAGGGGGAAAAAGCTTTCTGCAGTCCTTGACCTACTTAGGCACTACTGCAGAAAACTTACTCCAAAAAATGATTAATATAAAATTCATACAGTAATGGATCTGATGCTCCTGGTTGTTTCTTGTCGGTCAAAGCTGCACACCACACAAATGAATGCACACTCTCAGGCCTGCACCTGCAAAAGCTGAAATTCCATACGCTCTTCTTTACTCCTTGGTTTAGGCATTCACAACTAGAAAGATTTCATTTACTCCAACTGTTAATAGCACAGGTATCAGAGATACCAGCTCACCTCGAACGACTCCCCCATGTGCCCTAGGTAAGCAATACCAGGTTGGATTTCATAAACAATTTTACAACACAAAGTTCAGAATAGTACAGCAATCCTATAAAGAAGAAATCCTAAATAAAAGTTAAATTGCACTTTATAAGACAGGCCTGTATTATGAAGAGTATTCAACAGCAGCCACACATCTGGGCAAAGAAGTCAGCTGCCTGCTTTGAATAAGAAGGGAAAAAAAAATACAGTAACAGAAAGCCTTTCAATAAAGGCTTTTCCATTAGTCTTATTAAAAAAATAATTACTAACCCGATTCCCTAAGGAAACGGACCCTGTGACCAGAGTATGCATGTACACAGGCAAGCCAACCCTCCTGTCTCTCAAAAGCAACAGCCCCAACAACATGAGGCCACTTCCAGCAGGTCAGCCCCAACACCCTCAGCAGCACCCTGCCTCTCCATCTGGCCAGCATGCAGCTCCCAGTGGTGCTGCCTGCTGCTGCCCACTCCAAGGACCAGAAGAAATCAGGCTGAAACAACAAAGGGGACTGGAGAAGAGCAGCGGAGAGGAGCACCTCCACCCCACTGCAGTGAGGTCTTACAGTGGTGAACTCACCTCCACCCCAACTTTTAATCCAAGATGCATTACAAGAGGAAATTCTATCAGAAAAGTTATACACCGTTAGTTGTAGCGTTCAGTAAAACTATTTAATAGCATATCCTGACCCCTATTAATCATTAAAAAATAAGTCCTATGAAGAGACACACATTGTTAGTTCTCTGCACAAGAATGAGCCTACATGTAACATCAGTCAGCTAAGATTTGGGGCAGTATTAACAGGTTGCCTGCAAGGTGACAGGTTTCTGACAGCAGCTCCAGCCTTTTCTGGGTGAAACGCCAGGAAGCCAGTGGCACGTGCTGCACCCCGGCAGAAAGGCTGCTGCAACACCACAGGCTGCTGGCCTGCGAAGGTCAGCGAGCAGCTTTCACGCGCATCAGGCAATAACCTCAACGGATGCAGATGACAGTAGAATTAAAATGAACCTCGAACACAACAGCGACATTATAGTATTTAAAGATGTGTTGTGACTTATACCAACAATCAGCATATAATTTTATTACCTCACAACTGAAGAAATTCAATTATAAATTCAGCAGTGCATTCCACAAAGGGCAAGTGACATTTTCTAGGCTGCTTTCTTTCAAGGAGAAAGAAAAAACATAACATTGAGAATCTCTGTTTGCTCTGTTTTTGTTAGTTTGGGTTGTTTGTTTCAAGTTTGTTTGTTTGGGTTTTGGGGTTTTTTTTGTTTTGGTTTGGTTTTCATGAATTTTTAATTACTTTACACTGAAACACATAGTTGTCTCAGCTCCCACAGAAAACTGAATGTGTTTTATTCTAATATGTTAGGACGTGGTTGCAAGAAACTTATGACAACTTTAGTTTATGACCCCAGTTTGTGAAAATTCAGCCCTGTCTTCCTTGTCTCAGTGGTGGTGTTGTAATATCACCACTGATAACTTTCCACCATCCTTCACTAGCTGAAACTTTGTAGGCTGACCTGAGTAAAATGGGTATGAAAGACTCCTCTAAGCAGTTCACATTTTTGAAAAACAATTTGAAACAAAAATTTTAAATTCTCTGCTGCTTTCCTAGCAGCAGTATTATGCCAACACATTCCCCACCCAACAGAGATAATAAACTCCAACAGCAAAATCTTTTAACCCTTTTCTATTCAGTAAGGTCACAAAGCAACAGTCTTTGGCATCTTTGCTGGGGACAGCAGGGAGTCGCAAACTGCTTCCCGGGTCTGTGCTAAAGCATCAGAGTCTGTACACTGCATACATACCTCCACTGAGCACTGGGAAGTAGGTGGCACATTTACCAGTCATCTTCAAATCACCCACAGAAAAAGCTTCAAGGCAATATACCAAGTTAGTAAGAGCTGGAACTGGTGATGATGCAGAAATCTGTCTATCCTTACCAGAGGTTACCTAGTGGACCAGAAGACTAAACCCAAAGAAACAGCCCAGTCAGCTTCAGGCGAGGGGACAATTACCACAGAATAGTCTGGATTGGAAGAGACCTTCAACGATCACTGAGTCCAATACTCCTGCAATGAGCAGAGACATCTTCAACTAGATCAGGTTGCCCAGAACCACATCCAGCCAGGCCTTGAACGTCTCCAGGATGGTGTATCTGTAACCTCTCTGGGTCCAGCCAGGACTGTCACAAGAGATGTTCTGTGGCTTTCAGCCTCAAGTTCTACAAAACACATGCGGGACTAGAAGGAACTTTTAAAAGCTGCCAGTAAGATGTTGGTTATTTTTTAATTTCCAAACAAGTAAAGGAATACAGTGAGAAAGAGAAGACTTAATTCTAGTACCTCATTAAAAAGAAAAAAAGAAAAGAAAAAAGAGAGATAAGCTTAGGTGTCTGAATTAAAAAAGCTTGCCAATTACTACCAACAAATAATTAAAAGGTTCTAATGTAAGGAAACAAAACAGTAGTGGGAAAGTCTCTAAATGAAAAGGGCATGGTCCTCAAACAGGTGAGAGGTTACATGAGAGACCAAAGCAGAGTTTGAAGAAAATCAGCTGACAGATGGGAAAGTAGGTAAAACCAAGAGAGAAAACAACTCTGCAAGCTGCCCAAAAGCCATTTAGTTTAAGAAGAAACTAAAAGCTAAAAAAACTTAAAAAACATATTTACAAGCATACATATTTTCCCATGATTCTGTACCAAAACAAAGCAAAAGTTAAAATCTACAAAACACAGGAATGCTTTCTCAGCCATAACCTAAGATTTCTGGGATACAACGAAGTGCATGGTATTCAGTCCTCTAACCAAGCCATTTATACCTGTGCACTTTGGAAAGCGTTTTTATTAAAGGAGGAAAAAAAAAAAAAAAAGAAAAGAAAAAAAAAAAGAGTACATTTCCAACACTCACAGTCCCAGGAGAAATTTCTGTTTCGAAGCAGTTAACTTTCAGAGGAATAAAATGAAACCAAACAGAAGAGGAAAGTGGAGTAGGAGTCTGCTCTCACCATCTCCTCCTCTTCTGAAGAGGATGAAGAATGCCATGTGCCTGTGTATACCCAGCCTTTTCTAGCTGTTTACTTTAAAGCACCCTCAAAGTATTCACCTGAATGTAAATTAATACTATTTTCAATTTCCACACAGCACTTTTTTTTTTTTTCTGGCTTAATCCCAGTAAAAACACAACTAAATGCAATTATTTTTTTTTTTAAACTGAAATTCTACTGAAATTCAGAAAGAGTAATTTTTTGTCTAAGAATAAGAATAGGTGTTTTCAGCACAGGTATCTGGCTTTTCTTGAAGTCATACAACTGTGAGAACAGCTATCACAAACTTTAAACATACAAACTCAAGCCTAGCATTTACCATTCACCAGAATAGATGGCATTAAATATAACTACACAACTCATGATCCAAAACTTCTGTATCTTGGACTTAGACCCTAATGTCAAGTGAACACTCTGTTTTTATTAAAAGGAGCCCCCTGGACTACGGGGTACAACAGGAGTGAAATGATGACACATCAGCAAGGAACCACAGAGGCATATAATGCCATTATGCCATGTGCATTTATTTCAATGAATGCTGCCTAGACCAAGGTAAGATATGAGCACCAACTAAATTTAAATAGCTATGGATCATGCCTTGAAAACACTAATGCCTCCCCGAAAAGTTTTTATTAAATACTATGATTATTCTGTCTACATATGCTTACTGTAAAGGTTAAAAATATGCTTTTACCTGATGGCTAAAAAAGCTTTAGTCAAGGATATTTTAAGCACAATTTGCATTTGCTTGACACCTAAACTTTGGTAAGCTTGACTGTTGCCAATTAGCTGGTAACAGAAACATTTTAAAAGAAATGTTGTACAGGGTATAATTTTTTCCAACAAGAATCCACCAGTTAGTAATTCAGAAACCCACCATAAACAAAAACATCAAGTCAAAGCTGTGCATCTCAGAATAAAAAAGATTAGAATTTGCATACCAGTATTTCTGCTGCCTTAAAAAAAGTGTTTTACATACATAAATCTGTGTCAGGCGATGTTTCCAAAGTTAACCTACTTGCACTCCAGCCTTCAGGCTGTTCCACATCATCTGTTCTCTGGATTTCACCCCTCCAATGTCCAGTCTTCAGAGAGTTACATTAAAACCTTGGGCACTCAGTGTTGCCACCTCTCACACCAGCGCTGTTTCTGTTAAAGTCCCATCATCAGGTAACATCAGGTTTTAGGAAAACTCCCTTGCTGATTGCTTTCAACATGCTCCTGAATTTCATCCATTACGGCAAAGAAAAGCAAAAGCACACAGGCAAAAACATTTTCGAAAGAATGAAAACTGTGAAACCTAACTGTAAAATAAATAAATAAATCAGTGCCTTCTTAAATTGCAAGGGTCTAAACAGATTAAATAATTTCACTGTGATTTTCAAATGCTTGGAACCGATGATGTTACTAAATACATGCAAAACCAGTCTATAATTAAACAGGCGAGACCTCACAAAGCCTGTATCAGACCACTTAAGTAATCACAATGTCCTACTCACGACATTTTGAATCAATCTGCCCTTGACACCATCTTAGGATCCAATTATTCCTTCACAGCACTTCATCGGAACCTCAGCACTTGACTCAAAACATTACTTAACATCTCGTTCATGTTAAAGCCTAAATCCACAGATTCTGCATCACATTCACCAGGAAAACTACTATGTTGTTCAGTCTGTTAAAACCACCCCTCTACCAGAAGGCACAGCCCTGTAGCTATCAGCAGAAGGCAGCACAACGCCTTATCTACCTCAGCTCACAGACCAGCATACTTGCCTGGAATATCCATCCAGGGAGGTGTAACCCACTGCAGCAAAGAAACAGGCTTACACTCCCTCTACTCACTTCTGAAAACTGGGACGGTAACACAGAACTGAAAGGTGGTATGGACAAGATTACTCTAAAACAAGTTTGCGAAATGTTCTGTTAATGGTCCATAGAACTCTTAGTTTATTCCAAGTTTTGAAGTCCTAAATAAACCTCGTAGTAAAGAGGTCTAAAGCCTGCAGTACAGTGAGAGTGCACACATTTTAATGCTGTAAAAATGCAACATTTTAGATGGTGACTGTACTCAACCATGCTACACACTACAACTGCTCTCCATTCTACCTACAAGCTTGGCTGAGGTATGCTGGCACAATACAGCTTCTGACAACATTCATATTCAGCACAGCGTTAATGTAAGTAAACATTAAAAAAATCTGACAAGACACTGTTCAGAAGGCTGTGTTGCCAAATTATGGTTACAAGTGTTCACAAAAAGCAGCAAGAGATGCCATTTGCCAACCTGATGCAGGAAACAGAAAAGTATTTCCTTTAACTTGGCATGAAGCCCTGGGTTTGCACCCTCATGCAAGTCATGACCCCGCTATCCTGTTCAGCAGTAAAGCATCTCACCACCTCATCTTCACTTCAGCCCCCCAGCTTTATGCAACTTTGTCACTGTATTTTCCTCCCTTTTTTTTTTTCCAATAATACAAAAGATGAAGAATTCATCAGAAGTTTCAACTTTACATAGTTTTACATACAACTATTGTGACTCACAGTACTAGCTTTTCCCTGTTAATTATACTTGACCACCCATTAACCAGAATTAGGCACATCTCACAGTCCCCAAGTGAACAGAAGGGGCTACCACCCCACCTACTGCACGCTTTGCTCTCTGGCGGAAGTTACACGTGAGTTATGTTTCACTTAGCTGGTGAAACTGACCGAACATTCACTCCAGTCATATATTTTCTACTCTTGCAGATGTAGACTTCTTTAACAGCACCCCAACTGCTGAAGTGCAATCACTAGCAAACAGAAGTGGTCTTTATTTCCTAGCGTGGGGAAAAATGCACTGAAGTCTACCCTGAACTCATAAAATCATTCAGAAATACACTGTCACAACAGCCTCCCCTACATTACTCTGACTTGCTACTTGGATTATGATGCTACACTGCTACCCCACACATGAGTCAACAGCCCCCTGGTGAGAAGCTGAAATTCCAAGTGCCTATCTGCTGCTAAAGACCATCACATCATTACATTGGTAACACAAACAGAGCAAACCTTCACTGAGAACCGACACAATCCTCCCCACTCTTACATAATCACACTGGTTATGACAGAAGAATCAGAAAGTGAAAACACTCAGGATACTTTCATTTCCCAGGAAAGCTGCTCCCACATACATGGCTTTCCTAATCAGTGAAAGCAGAAAAGATTTTCCTGTCTCAGTCCAGGTCCTGGCAACGCACACCAAGAGTTTTAAGAGCTCTGTTCCATAAGAAGTACAAGAAGTCAGTAATAAAGAAAACCAAATAAACAAAACCAGAAAGTTAGACCTTTAAAGGAATTCATTCCTATATGAAAATATGCAAGTGAAGACACAGCTCTTAAGCTTTTTGTTTACCTTTCATGCTAAGGACTATCAGGAATTTGACTCTTAGCTTTTGCTAAATGACCAGCCTGGAACTGTTTGGAATTGCAAATCAGCAGCTTCGCTACAGCAAGCTGCAATAAAACATTAAGGAACCCTACAAGCACCCATGGGCACCTCTATAATCCCCCATCACTGGCACCGCCAGCAACAGCTAGGATGAGGTGACTGATGCAGCACCCCAAATAATTCCTGGCACAGATGATGTATGAGGGTTAGAAACCTCCCAGCCAGCCCTGCAAAGATCCCGGCCCAGCCTGAAAAGGCAAGTCTCCAAGTAGGCCCGCACATGAGGCTGATTCGATAATTCAGCTACTGCACCCCACCGGCATCCAGGAGTTCCCTCAACCCAGCCACTCATAGCACTGAAGTTATGGAGCCAGCTCCTTGCCAACTGAACAATCAGACTGTTGACACATGGGGAGATTCTTCAGACAGACAGAAAAGATTTAACCAAAAGCAGAACGGAAATCACATCTTTCATTCTATCTATCATTCCCTTTCAGTTCAAGAAGTCCATGAACACCAGTCAAATTCACAGGATTACTGATGTTGCTTCCTGCCTTAACCTATATTTTCAGGCATAAGAGTGCAAGAAAAGCAACCGCTCAATTATCTTCCCACTTGTCTTTACAAAGCATTTCAAAAAATGTGAAATATTTTTCTATTTTGAGACATGGTTTTGACCTTTTCAAGGGAACTGATGGGTTTTGTCATCTTCTGTGGCTGCTGCTGTAGATACAGGATTATCCTAAAAAACTTTTTTCTTAGGAAGTAGTAAAGATATTTTTAAATAATATTACAAAAGGTTAACAGGAAAATGTAGAAACTTTACATTTGCACATTCTGAAGCAGTATTTTTCTTTTAAGGAGTGAAACAAAAGATACTTAAATACATTATTTCAGACAGATGCTCATGGTTGTACTACAGTCGTCAACTCCTGCTACCAAAATCGAAATAATTACTGAAGTCTTCTGAAAGGTTTACTAGAACGCAACAGGTTTTAAACTGCTATTAAAGGTTTCGGAAAGGTGCGTATTCATATAGTGCTGATAAAAAAAATCCACAATTCAGCAGGATTGCATACTGAAACACCCCCTCCCTCCCAAAAAAAAAACCTGCCACCAAACCTAACCGCACCCCCACCCACCCAGCAAAACCCATCAGAATGCTCACAAAACCAGAAGCATTCAGCATACCAATCTGACAAGGGCTTTCAAAATTACTCTGAATCCCTGACCTTTGCACCTTGCTCTACCTTTCAGAAAACACAAACAAGAATCTATGTAGGTGTAACCAGAAGTAATACAAAATCCTTTTATGAACTCTTTTGGGTTTTTTAATACTTCACAAGACATGTATATCTAAACTCCACAGCACGTCAAATAATCTTGCAAACTACTCAGTAGCTGGTGCAAACACTTTCAGTAAATCAGTCTGGTTATTCTGCTCATCCTGGCCAAAAGAGTTAATAAAGCTTTCAATAATCATACCAGCAGAACCAGGTACTATATTCAAGCCCACCTGCCTGCCATACATTTCAAACAGACAGCCCGTTCATAGGGAGATATGTAACCCATCCTCATGAGAGGAACCAGAGTGCACCTCTCAGGTACAGGACGACACCTGCATGTTGCTCACAGGCAAGAGAGGCTCTGGCTATGCAATAAGAGCAGGACCCTGGAACCTCCTGATTCCACCAGGCAAATGGTCAGTCAGGCAGTCTTGAACAAAACTGACTGAAACACAAGGATTTCAAAGGCTGCACCCTTAGAAGGCTGCCACCTACTGAGATGAAAAAAATAAAAATGAGAACTCCTAAAGTATCTTCCTTGCATACCAAGTCCTCAGTAGGTATTCTTTGTGATCACCTCCTGCTATTCAGGACTGCATCAACATCCCTACTTCAGCTGCTGGAGACATATGACTATCACATTTTGTATGAACAACTACCGCAGTACTAAGCGGCGGCTATTGCTTTCAGGAAAGAAAAGCAGTGAGTACCACATTAGATAAATCTTACAGTACTAAACACGTCAAACACATGGTATGAGCAGAGCAGAAGCACACACATGAGCTAGCACAATTTTCTCTTTACTACCCCGAAAAACAGCAAGGGAGAATAAGTAAGCAGTGTTAGACCTTGCTTTAAGGCAGGTATTATTTCAAGTGTAAATATTCCTGAAGGTTTGTGCTGCTTTAAGCAAAACAAAAAACAAACAAAACAAAACAAGCTGAGCTGACACACCTAACTTTATTCTACTATTCCTGTGATTACACTGCCAATATGCTGCTGAATCACAGGTCTGCAATAACAGTGGGTGTGGGAAATCAAGGCAGATAAACCAGACTTTAAATCCATGTATCAACCAACACTTGGCTTGTCTCTTTCCAGAAGCAGCAGAACTTGATAACACACACTGCTGAGAGGCCAGCTAAGCATCACCCTTTAAAACATGGCTTCTTCAATCTGCTGTTCCAAGATGACCATCATGATAATAATTACAGCTGAGACATTGCTGAAACATGTATGACCTCTCTCCATCACTTCTTCAAAATACTAGCAAAATCAGCATCCACCTCAGCCCATGTTGCTTAACTCACCAAGTAAGGGCCATGGACCGAGGGAAGGGTCTGCACAGTACAAGGGGCAGCCTGGGACAGTTTTCCTCTGGGAGGAAGACTGACATACACGTGCATCAGTGCAAGCCGCCCCCAAGGAACCCTGCAACACACATGCGTTAGCTCTTCAGCAGCAAAATGTCTGACAACAAGGGGTTTACTGGACAGAAATACAGACAGGACAAAATGAGAAACTATTTTGTTTTTTTTAACTTCCCAGGACATTTACTTTTATTCACATGCGTTAGTCTTAATACAAACATCATGGATAACCTAGAGACACCTCATGATATTACAGCAGCACACAAGAGCTGTGAGCAATGAAAGAAACATGATTAATTATTTGCTCCAGGAGATAAATTACAAGTTTTATCTAGGAGTCAAGATGACCAGTAAACATAAAAGAAAAAATTTCTTTTGACCGAAAACAGATGCTTTAACTACACAATGAACTAAAGATAGCTTCAGTGGGAAATGGGCTGCTTATAGTTAGAATATTTATTAATACAAACCTACATCTCCACGTACTGCTGAAGTTTGACACATACTTCCTGTATGACAGTAAGAAAACATCTGATGAACAATGCTGGGAACCGCAGTTCTGCATAAGGTATGCTGATGACTCAAGCATCTCTTGGAAATCCAATATATTTCTGCTTGTATGTGGTTTCTTCACACTAACAGAAAACAATCATAACAAACTTTGAGGTCTCCAGAACAAACTCATTTGTGGAGCATGGGATTTTCTCCTTTTGAGGGAAGATGACAGTATGGTAACCTCTCCACCTTTCAACCATGCATCAGCCACTCTACCTTGACAATTTTTCTTCTTACATGTAAATAAGCCAAACAATGCTAAAGTTTGTCATCTAGTTAGCTATTCAATAGTCTCACTAGGCAATGAGATAGTCACTTTGGAGTCAGATAATATTTTGTTCTGCAAAACATTCTCAAGATTGGTCTCTCTTCCTCTCGCACCTCCCCCTACCCCTCCTCCCCCCTCAAACACAACTAGGGATAAAATAGGCAACAAGGAATTTCAGATATCATAATAAGATGATTCAATAGAAATGAAAAAGAAAATCCCTTCCTTGAAAAAAGCCTTGTTGTATTATACAGTTTCTCTAGATACACAGCCAAGTAACCATCATCCATAGATGCTGATTACAAGTTTAGAGTTATTGCTAGTTTCCTTTTTCACTGCAGTATGGATTACTAGGTGACCTAGCACAATCTCCAACCACCCTTTAGGCTTACCCTCAGTTTGAAACCAAAGTAATGCTGAACTACTGACCTGCAAGCAGCAGTTTAGCTGAAACGGTAACATTTCCCCTTCGAGATTATTGACAGAAAAGTGCAACAGGCAGCTCTGACCAGCGTCCACCAAGTATTAAATAACAGAGTATCTGATGTGATCATTAAGAGATATTTAAGTAAATCATCAACAACAGGTTTAGTAAAAGGTAACACTGCTTACTAAAGCTGACAGGTGCACAGCAGCAACAAATGAAGTTGGTAAACACAAGACACACACATAGCATGGGCCTTGGCAACAAAACTCTGCTACTCCACCCTGTTAGCACACCCCAACTGAAAACATCGACTGAGGAACCAGGGGACGAAATTAGCGCGCTCAACTCCTGCCTTCCTGCTGAAGAGGCTGCAATCAGGGCTATCTACTTCGAACTATGACAGCAGCTTGGCGAGGCATGTCTCTTCCTCCAAATGAGCTTCTTGAAGGTAAGTTGTACCACTTCAACCAATTATACCTTAACCACTGCATTCCCACTGTCCACACTTACAGCTGGAGCCATTTAGCTTCAGCACTGACTATACCAAAGCACATTTATTTTTATCCTCTTGTAAAAGCATCACAGGTCATAAAAATAGATATATAAGGAAGAAGAGGCAGTCATACTACTAACCAGAATAGCTGCACTAATCAGCAACGGCTGCCTTTAAAAAATAAAAGATAATTTTAAAAATGCTGTGATTTAACTTTAGGTTTCTTTTTCTCTTGCCAGTTCAGTTCACTTTAAGTAAAAAAGAGCTTTAGAGGGTGTCCTAAAAAAAAGGACAGAGAAACATTTTCCAGCAACTCCTGCTGCTCAGAGGAAGACTCACAAACACTGCCATTCGCTGAACCCCATTTCATGATCCGAGTTAATACGAGTCCCTACACCCAGCACTCCTTCACCCCAGCAGGAGAGCGTGGCGGTGAGCCGTGTGTCACTCGCCAGAAATAGCGTTCACCTTTCGCAGGCACGGATGCCGGCGCACCAGGGTCACGCCGTGCACAGGCAGCATCTCCCACCCGGCCCACGGCACACACCGCGCCTGCGGGTCCAGGCAGTACCCCGTCCCACCCCCGCTGCCCTACCTGGCAGCTCCCTAAGTGCAACAGGCCTGCCCCGGGCCCTAGCGCCGTCCCAGCCCGGGGCTGGCTGCCCGCCCGCCCGGGGAGCGGCAGGACACAGAAGGGGAAAAGACCAAGCCCAGTTCAGAGCTGACCCGACCCGGGGCCGGGGTGGCGGAGGCCCCCGCGATCCGCCCAAGCCTCCGCGGTGGCTTCGAGGTCACCCCGGCCCCAGCCCTGGGCTGAGGCGGCGGGGACCGGGAGAGGCCGCGGCGAGAGAAGGCCGCCCCCTCCATACCCCCGGCTGGGAAAAGCTTCCCGCAGGGCCGGGAGGCGTCGGGGGATGGGGAGACTGCAGCCCCGCTGCAGGGAGGAAAAGTTGCCGGCGGGGCGGGGACCGCATAAGAAAGAAGCGGCCCCAGCTCTGGGAGAGGGCAGGGGCCAGGCCCGGCGAGGCCGGCGGGCAGGGACGCTGCGAGGGGCGCGCAGTCGGCTCCCAGGCCGGGCCCTGGCGCAGCGGGCGGGCAGCGCAGGGCCGTGGCGGTGTCTCACCTTGGCGGCGCCGCCGGGCTGCAGCACGTTCTGCTCCACCGTCATGGCCCCCACACGGCTCCCAGCTGCGCCCCGGGCTCGGCGGGCGGCGGCGGCGCCGTGCAGCAGCGGCTGGGCCGGGCCCGGGCTGGGCGAGCAGAGCGGGAGGCGGTGGAGGAGGAGGGGCAGGAGGGGGAGCCCGAGTCACCGCCAGGCGGGCGGGCGGCCGGCATGGGGCAGCGCGGCTCCGCTCAGGCCCCGCTGTCACTCCCAGTGCGGCCGCCACTGCCGCCGCCCAGCGTGCCCGGAGCGCCGAGCTCGCCGCCAGCCCCGCCCTCGGCTCGGCCACCGCCACCGCTCGGCAGCGGTTCCCCGGCGGCACCGCCCCACGCACCTGCCCCGGGCAGAGCCCCCCCGCAGCGGCCACAGCCGCCCCCCCTCTCCCAGCGGCTGCAGGTCCGGCACTGCCCTGCCCGTTCCCGCCGTATTTGCACCGGCCGCCTCCATCTTGGCGGGATAGCGCCGGCCTGGCTGTGGCCCAATCGGGATCAGCCCGGGCCCTTGGGTCGCCCCGCGCCGCCGGGAGCGGGTCCGCGTGCTCGCTGGGTACAAGTGTCCCTCCGCCCTTCGAAGGGGCAGCTCTCCGCGCTGCGTCCCGCGGGAAAGCGGAGTTTTACCCGCTCTGCAGCGGCCGCCCGGGGGAGCCACGGCCTGGCCGGGGAAGCGGCGAAACCCAGAGCGCCTTGGTCCCGCCGGGGGCCGGCTGCGGGCTTTTTCCCTGCCGTGCCGGCGAGGGTGTCCCACCCTGCGGTCTGACAGCCACCGGCGTGCCTTGGCGGCAAGAGCCCGTCGCTTCCCGGGGGTCTGCGGGAAACTGTTGGGCAGTTCCAGCGCTGGCTGCTCGTGTCGGCCACAAACGGCGCGTGAAGTTGTGGATCTTCCCCTCCACTCCCCGTTTAGGTTTAGCTGGGTGAGCCGGGAGGTGATGGCATTCGGCATTCAGCTTAAACGGGAAAGTCCTTAACTGTTTCACTGCTGATTGAAGTGTAGGGAGGATTTCAGGTCTCGGCAAGCCACACTGAATTTTGGCACCGCAGGTAAAGGGTATGCGGAAAGCAACTGCCACTCCATTACTCCGCTCCGTGGGGTCAATGGCAGGGAAGGAAAGGACTCGGCTTTGCGCATCGGCATAGGCAGGGGAAAGCCAGCCTGATAGAACCCCGGGGGTGCTGGGCCACCCAGAATACGTTTGGACAGGAGGAGGTGAACGGCTGCCGAGGAACTCACCCCACCTTTTGAGTGCCTGCACTGTACGTGGGAACTGCATCTCAGTTACATGTCTCCAATCAGTGAAGCTTGGTCTGTAGGGAGAGCTGAAGAGAGCTGCAGTTTCTGATGGGTCCAAGTACCTAAAACCCGTGCGCTGGGAGCCTAATGCAACCGAACGAACTGTCCGTCACACAGAGCCTGAGCATTTACGACTCTGTAATTCAGTTCCCCCCTCGCCCCACAGTAGAGTATGAATCTTTTTAAAACTGAGATTATCAAGTAATAACATCACTGGAAGAGCCTGGGCTTAAAGTACAACAGGAGCACAGTTTGTGGGAGCCTACAAACACTGCCTTATTCCACTGCAGCTTCTGTGCAGTCTGGTCAATATTTGCCCTTCCCGTGTTTGTTGCTCGTAGATTGTATCAGTTTTAATGTTTTTTGCCTTCTATGCTGCAGTATACAAGGCGGATTTTAAAATTAATGTTCCCAAAGAATTTATCATGCTAAAGACAAGAAACTATTCAGATAACATAGTGAGATCAGAAATGGCTTGCAAATTACTTTTCTGGGGATACGAGCAGAAATGATCTCTGCTCACACTGATGGCTATGTGTAAGAAAAGTAACAGGAGCAGTTTGGGGGATTTTAAGGAAAACTTTTCTGTAGGGCTGCTGTGCTGGAGTGCTAGGCCAGTTCCTCTTGTCCTCTTCCAATACAGAGTCATGCTCTTTCTCATACAATTTTACAGCTTCTACACTGTGTTCTTGACATATGCTGCACTATTTGTGTGCAGATAATTTTCACCAAAGCTACTCATTGCTCACATTGATAATATTTGCTTCAATGCAGCATTTAAAAAATCATACATTCATCTTGCAATTATTTTTTCAAGTCCTCTCTGTTTCATATAACTCGATAAAATAGGCTTCCTGACTGAGAGTGTGTTCAAAAAGGTATTAGAAAGAAATTTTACTCTTTGCCCAATTCATTTCAAATCAGGATAAGATGACAAAGTATCATCTTGCACTACATTCTGTTCCTCCTCCACCCCTCCCCCAAAAAAAAAATCACTTTTAAAGGCTTCCTCACTTCCCCTTCCTCACTTTCTTTAAAATAAAAAAAAGCTGAGCAATCCACTCCTGAGACAGGGATTCATCATTGAAATCCTGACATAATTTGAACCACAGCCATGCAAATTAGGATTCTGTTGTACATATGGTGTTGCTGGAAACCAGACGGAACAGAGTTTCATGTTCCGTTTGCAGAACAAGCTCTATATGAAGTACACTGAGCACAAGACTAGAATTTGTACCTCATCAGAAAACACAATTTTGTCAGGTCTACAATTTAGAAAGAGCTCTTAACTTGGTGGTATTTGTATTCCTTAGTGTCTGTAATACTGTAAGAAACTACTGTTTCAGAAGAAATTGCTTGGTTTCACCCTTCCTTCCTTTTCTGCCTTCATCTCCCATTGACTGGAGCCCAGATGAGCTTTGTTCAAACCTACCAAAGAATTCAGCATGACAACTCGAATCTAAAAGCTGTCACACCTGCACTCATACAGCACAAAAAGAACCATATAGGAAACTTGCTTTTTTCCCACTTCTGTCGTATCATTTAATCTCTTACGGAGCAGTACCTGCAAGTATTATTTCTGAGACATGCTCCCTTAACAAAGAGCCCATGGGATTAGATTTCTGAGCTCCTGTTGCTAGTGATCCTTTAGCTGTCACACTTCCAGAGCTGCAACTATCTTCCTTCTAGTCTTCTTGATGGTACTAGTGCACAGAAAGGGAAGTGATCAGAGGCTGCATGATGACATTTGCTCATGAGTCTCAAGAGCTGAAATTTATTTCTCTTTTTTTTTTCTTTTTTTTTTTTTATACCTTCCCGTTGCTTTTATGGTTGGTTACAAGTTGGGCAATGTACCTTTAATATCTTAAATAGCATAAGGCATAGCTATATGTATTTTTCCAGAAGTCTATCATATTTCCCCTTAGTTGCTCCTCACCTTTTAATGACATTACAGGGTTTGGGTGTCAAACATTTGGCAATGCATTGCACAACCTCTGCCTTCAGGTGCTTGGTCCCCTCAGCAAGGTTACCCTTGTTTGCATGGTCTCCTCCTCAGCAGGGTTGGGCAGAGATCCATCTGAACTACACCCTGAACTCCTCCCTCCTAAAGATGTTGTTTTCTTCTGCCAGATCAGTTCCCCAAAATGGTTCACTGACTGGCTGTGTGAACAGCTGTGCAGGCCCAAAAGAGAGGGTGACACAGGATCAGTGATGGTCCCTGCTGAGCTCTGTTTCACCTATTTCTTAAATCAGCAAGTAATGGTGTCTTTCCAAGCTGCAGCCTGCCTGTTTGATGCAAACTCTGTTCCTGCTCACTAGGCTCCTTGTCTTCCTATTTTTGTAAGGAACAAATAAAATGTCAGTCAACCACAAAACACTTTAGCACACGTTTTATTGTATACAGAGATCATGTACAAAGAGAAATAGCGCATCATTTTCCTCCGCTTTCAATAGGCTTGTTTTTGTCTTTAATTTTAAGTGCATCATTTATTTAGGGCTTTAGTTATACTGTGGCTGCATTTGTTACAGCTGAGGAAATACAAGTCAGGACTTCTGGGTCTTCTTTTCCCAAACATGTAACCTGCTGTGTTTGCCACGAAAAGCACTGCTTTAAAAAGTGCTGTAAATGCTACACATGCACAGCTTCTGAGAAGAGTTCCTCTAGCTTCACATTCCTAAGACCCATTTTGGAGCACTTTCACTTAGGCGTTTTTGCTTTGCAGTAAATAGTTCAGCCACCTGAAACAAACCCACTGCCACTCAAGAAGCTTTTTAAGCATGACTCCTTTTAAATCATAATTTGGCAATTACTCTCTATGTCATTGGTAACATTGCTTCCTCACTTGCAAAATCTTAGGTTGGTTGTTCCCCAAGGGAACCAAACCAAACTAACTGAAATTGTAACAGGAAAGAGAGCAATCAATGTCTGAAAGCCTTTTGAAAATCTGAAAGTAAAACTAAAATGATGTGAATACAGCTTTTGTTGCTGTACAAAACACAGGTTCATATTCCATCGTTCAGATCATTAAATTGAATGTCCCTCACCTTCCAGTTGCTGCCTGACAGCAGATGCTTATTCACACGCCTTCTAAAAGTCAGGTGCTACATGAAAAATAAAAATTCTGAGATTTAGAGTACTGAGTGATGTAACCACAGCAGAATTCCACAGAAATTATGGGTTCTCTGAGAGCCAGGTTCATATGCCTTACATTTAACCTTAGCCATCTTCGTATTTTATTCACTTTCTTGACCACACTTGTGCATTGATCATATATATTTCACACAGCTTTTCTGAGAGGAAAAAGATTTTTTCCTATGTGGCTGAAGGTAATTTAGAGCTTCAACAATGAATACAAGTCCTTCCAATAGGCATTACCCACCACTTATCAAGCATTGAAAGCTTCAGAACTTTTCCCCAGAATACTTTATTCTGTCACTGAAAAAGGTAACTCATTTAAAGGAGCATGTTTCACAACAAATCACTAGCTCCACTGAATTTTGTTTTAGGTAAAATAACCATTAGCACTCCCTCTGTTTTAGACTCCACCTAGTGATTATTTACAATGTTTATTTTTAAATTATTTCAGCTCGAACATTTATCATTTTTAGCATCACAAGTATGTAACGCTCAGCTATTCAACATCTAAACAATTTATTTTGGATTACAAAGTAATGAAGCCAGTTCTGCAGAAAACTTGATTGGATTTTTTTTTTCATCTTTACTTTGAATATTTTTTTTTTTTTTTTCAAATGGAAGAAATTCCTGTGAAGCAAAAAGTCATGTTCTTGTCTTCCATTCATCTGCTCAGTCATTTCTTGCTTTCTGTTTAAGCAGATGGCCATTGACCATGATGATAGCCTATCGTACCTCCTGGACAAGTTTCCCATACATGCAGTCGTGTCCATGCATGCACTATTCCTTAATTAAATAATGACAGACAAATGCTTTGTTAGCCAATGATCTCACATCTGATGGTCTACGGGGATAAACAAGGTTGCTCTCCAATTACTATCCTGTAATCCACAGATAGAAGGCAAAGCTAATGGGACTAGTACAAACTTTTTTGCTTCTGTCATTTCTTTATGCCTGTCTAGTCACCCATAAACTGTTACTCAGAGAAATGAAAGGACCCAGACCACTGAAGTGCATTATTTCATTTAGGCTTCAGGTATTGAGTTCTTAGGGTAATACGAAACCCCTTCAGCAGGTTACCTAAGCTCCTGGCCCTAGGTGTGGAAGGGACTTAGATGCTACAAGCTAGATCTACAACATGCAGCAACCTACAACTTGCTCTAATTGCTGAAAGAAGCATGTGCCTAACATCCTACTCCTACTACAGACTGGGACACTACTTTTGAACAGGTGGGAAGGTGCTTTCGATAAGGATTCATGTTTCACAACTGAAGCTTAATTATTCTTGCTCAGATCCAGCCGCACCACTTCCCTATCGCAGCATGGTCTACAGCCTCATTTTCTGGCCACTCGTCTGGAATGAAGGGAATGTTGACACCAATCCCCTGACGTAGGAGGACACAGCACCCAAATCTTCCATCTCCTGGGAGAGTACTCTAAATACAAGGAGATTAAATAAGGAACAAACATCATTACCGCCTCCCTCACTGGCTGTTATCTTTAAATGTAAGCGCCCAAGGCTGCTGTGTGTCATGTTGATTCATTCCCGTCAGCGTGCTCAAAGCATAGCTAGCAAGGGGCTCAGGTCAGATGAACTGGGGAATACCACTGCTTCCCTTTTAGGGAATGTTTCCAGGCACTTGGCCCTAGCAGGGTGGAAGCACACACGCAAAAAGACAACTTCCCCAGCACTTAGGAAACTTTACCAAAGAAAACTTGTTCTCTAACATTTTTGCTTTTAAACCTGGATTTTGAGTTAACCCAGTTGTAGAGAGGTAGCTTTCTATTTTAATCTTCATAGTTCTCAGGCTGGATCACACAAAACTACTGAGTAGTGGGTGTAGAAATTTCTCAGATTGAACTATTGCTTGCTTATTTTACATCATCTGAGAGGTTTCCTCTCTCTTATATCCAGTTATGGGACCATGTGTCCTTCATTTTCTTGAGTAAGTGTCAGTTTGTTTTGTATCTTGTTACTGACTGTAAAATATTGTATGTAAAAATTCAAGTAAATGTGAAACATGACTGACATATGTGCCTTGTTAGGCTCATGCCATCTTTTTTTATACCTGTATGTAGAAAATAGTTATTTCTAAAATACTTTTTGGTAAAAAAATAATGTATTCTCCATGTTATTTCAATGACCCATGGCATTTGGACACATTCACTGACCGCAACAATAGCAGTTTTGTAAATCACAAGGCATCTGAGACAATAAAAAAGTGGTTTGTTTTCTTTTCCTGTAATGATTTTAACCAACTAGCCTGTTTCATCAAGGTTTTACAAAATAATTCTGACAGTTGCAGACCATTTCACCTGCATATTTGACTTGTTTTATCCAGTTCATCTGAGTGATTAAAAAGTTTAAATTTTAGTAACTAATTGGGGGGGGGGGGGGGGGTGTTAACCTACCAAAAAAAAATAATTAAAAGAATAAAGTTTTAATTTTATATAAAATGGCACTTTAAGGCCCCCTTATTGTTACTAACCATTCAGAGGAGTGTTGAGGGTAGTGTATGGCTGTTGTCAGTGGGTGCTTTAGACACAGTTGGAGGACAACCTCCAAATGAACATGCAACTATACTCTCTGTGTGTTCATATGAGGGACAATATTGGGCTCCAAGAGCACAGCTGGCACTGCAAAATCTGTCACTTTATACATTCTAATGAGGTTTCCAGTCTCACATGTATTGAGATGCCCAACTGAAAGCAAAGTCATTTAATACAGACAACATTTAAAGCTGATCCTGTCAACACACTTCACTGTGACTCTTCCTCATCATGTCTGGTATAAAAATGAAACCCATCTAATAGTAAAGTCAGCTTACTGATCGTCACTACTACAGTATCAGGCACAGCAGTCGCAAAGCCCTTAAATGTTAGAACATGAACAGCTGGGGTGAAACATAAGACTTAAAGGGTGACACATTAGATAAACAGGAGCCTGATGAGATGAGATAGGGTCATAAATTGTGTTAAGTCACACTGTTTGAGAAATGATCTGCAGTGGCACTTGCCTCTCAATGGGGACATTCACAGAATCATAGAATGTTTTGGGTTGGGAAGGAACTTAAAGATCATCCAGTTACAATCCCCCTATCATGGGCAGGCGCACCTTCCACTAAACCAGGCTGCTCCCAGCCCCATACAACCTGGCTTTGAACTTCCAGGGCAGCCACAGCTTCTCTGGGTAACCTATCCCTGTGTCTCACCACCACCATAGTAAAGAGCTTCTTTCTAATATCTAATCTAAATCTCCCCTCTTTCAGTTTAAAGCCATTCCCCCTTGTCCTATCACTACCCTTGTAAAAAGTTCCTCTCCTGCTCTCTTGTAGGCCCCGTTTAGGTACTGGAAGCAGCTATAAGGTCTCCCCAGAGCCTTCTCTTCTGAGGATGAACAATCCCAGCTCTCTCAGCCTGTCTTCATAGGAGACATGCTCCAGCCCTTCGATCACCTTCTTGGCTGTTCTCTGGACTCACTCCAACAGTGAGGTCCACATCCCTCTTGTGCTGGGGGCCTCAGAGCTGAACACAGTACTCCAGCTGGGGTCTCACAAGAGTAAAGATCACCGATGATATTTAGTATTGTGTTGGCACAACTTCATTCAACTTGTTACACTATTGCACATTTGGTACATGCTACCTAGGAAAGCCATCCTTGGGGCAAGCCTTGCTGGCGTGAAACTCAACATGCAGAAAGGGGGGAGTGTTACACTATCATGCACTCCATGCTGCATAGTTAAAGCAAGGGTTAATTTTGGGGAGGGAGGGAAGAATACATGACACAAAATGGAAACAGGATTGAGGTGGTGACATTAGACAATGCTTTTGGGCAATTTGGGTGCAGTGGTCTCATCAGAACCCTCATGTACCAATTGACAGTGACAGCTGCTCTGAAGAGCAGTTCATGTATGTTTTACTGAGGCATGCTACGCATGCATATACTTTGCAGTTTAAAACAAGCTCTACATAATATTCCAGAGAGCAAATGAATCAAGCAAAACTCCAAAGGCAAAACCCAAATGGAAGTATTTAATATAAAAATGGACAAAATGAAGACAATAAAGTCATCACATGAAGGGGAATGATTATCTAAGCATGAAGGCAGAGACAGAAAAGAAGGTTTAACAGTAGCTGGTTAGCATTACAGATAGGTGAAGTCTTACACATTTTGTTTAGTGGTCCATGTAGAAAACAGAGTCAGAGATATTAATTCTGAGGGCTTGCTCTATTTATGTTTGCCTAGGCTGGGAGATGACACAGCTAAACAGTACTAAGGGATGGCAACTGTAGAAGTGGCCATGTCAATGTGTCTCCATTGTTCTCTGAGCCTTTGTAAATACACATCTTCATGGCCTGTCAAAGAGAAGTCATGACGCTGTACTGGAAATATGAGTTCCACACATGTGGTGACAAAGCAAGACAAACAGGACACAGAATTCCCCATCCCACCAAATGTCTATCTGTAATAAGGTGAGAAGTTCAGGTAAACACATCTTAAATGGTGTGGGAGTTTTTTGTTGCGCTTTGTTTTCTTTCAGATGTATGATAAAAGAGAATTCAAATTGGTTTATATTATCGGAGACTCTGGTCTCACAGAGAAGACACATGGATGAATGTAATACACAATCGTCTTTGTGTAAGGTTTTGTGATTCAAAGTGAGTATCTATTAAGTCACGCAATGACAAGAGTTTGGATCTTCACTAGGGGAATTCAGTGGAAGGAAAACTCTGCCTCTAGGGTTCATAAAGACCAGGTTGTATGGACTATAAAGTCAGTTTTGGTACAAAGCAGTCACAGATGTGAGGACCCATCTGGAAAGGTCCTAGATGAAGGCATCTATTTTCTCAAAATCAATGTTGCTTCTTCCGATCCATTACAACTTTCTTTTTCAAGCCTGCTATGCTTTTTAGAGTGACCTAAACTTAGATTCATGAATGATATGGGTCTATTGACTGGCACATCCCTAAGACTTTCACAGATGACCAGAAGAATTACTAACAGCCAACTGAGACTCTTAACTTTCAAACTCACTATTCCCACTTCTCTACAGTGGAGCTTGGGCCCACAGGTTGTCACTCAGCCTGCAGCTTAGTAGTCTGCTTCTGACAAGAATTAGTACTCATTTCCTTCTCAACTGCTTAAAATTGCAAATCCTTTAAAACTTCACCCTGTTCCTTTTTCTAGTCCTGCCAGACACCCTTATGACAAAGCAGGAAAAGACAAACTAAGGAAGTAGGTGGCATCAACCCATCTATTATTACTGCTTAGGAAGTTGCAACACCTTCTGGTTTTGACATAGCTATTACTGCAGCAGCACCAACATATCAAATACCCCTTTCATGGACTTTCTGAAAGCTTTCAAATTGTAGGCAGTTAGAATCTGGTTCATTGCACCAACTAGGTAAGGGAGCTTCAGGTTTGCAACCTTTACAAACTTGTATCCTCTCTTCTCCAAGCAACTGCGCTTGTACTCTCAACCACAGTCCAGCTCCACGGAGAGGCTGCGTGAAGAACATGCATGGTGGCACAGGAGCAGACAGCAGATTCTAACTGACATAGCTGGAGCAGCCCTGTTTCCTCTTGGTCCTTAGTGAAGCACTGCAGCCCAATGCCACAGGACCAGTGGGTTCTACTCCTGGTTCTACTTACCAGGAGGCACAGAAAAGAGGGTAATTGGGAGAAAAACGTAAGTATCAGGCTTGTTGACAGTACATAACTTACTGCTCGGGTCTGAGTTTTAAGCAAGAAATTAACAAACTCTATGTATAAATTAGCTTTGGTTACATCTGAGCCATCTAACTCTGGATTTCCTACCTTGCCATGGGGAAAGTTGCAGCAGAACTAGTCATGTTGCCACATGGTGTTCATACAGGAGGTAATGCTGTAAAATTAAGAGAGTAGAAAGAATAAGATAACTACTGTAAAAACAGAGAACCACTCCCAATCATCTTCCAAATTAATTTTACTAGGATAGATTAACTTGTAATTGAAGACTCTAGCTATTCCAGGAGGGTGGCAACCCTTTGAAAAGAATGTCTTTGCTAACGTGCATATGTTATTTTGTCATTTAGGTGGCGCCACTTCTTGCATAAAATTTACTTTGCATAATTACAGGCAGTTTTGAAAAATATTTATTTGCAATCTTTGGTGCTTGCATACCACGTACATTTTCATTCAGTTAAGAATGTCTGTAATAACCTCCTGGTGTAGTTATTAAAATGGGATTAAGGATTGATTTCTGCAAATCCATGGAAAAAAGTCTGTAAGTCTTTGGATACTCATGAACAGAAATAATTATTCTGCTTCTAGGCCCTCCACAATTCATTACCACTTGTTTGCCAGGGGAAAACATCCCCACAGAAGAGAGCTGGCTGGGGCTGTGCACACATGCCCCGGATGCAAAGTCCAGCAATTTTCTTTAAAGTGCTGATGACAGCCAGTTCGTGCTAAGACAGCAGTCTTTGCGGAGACACGTGCAGGTGTTCCACCCTGCCAGGCCAACCACAGCAGGGACGGGACAGATGGCACAGCTGGACGGGTTTTGCCTTCAACAACTTCAGAGCAATTTGCCAGGCTGTCTTTGTCCTTGTCATACTGAAAGAGTGGGTAAACTGCATTGTTCAAGGAATATACACAACTGTAATGCATCAGGGTATCTGTGTGATGAAGTAAACCTGTAACTTCTCCCATTTCCAAGCAGAGGGATTCAGTGGGAAAATTTTGGTTTGCTGAGTTCAGTGCATGTGAGTTCACACCACCTTCAGTTTTGGCGGCCCTCTGCTAAATCCGTGGTAGAGGTGAAACCTTTCCCTGGTTAACGTATATAGATGACAGCAAAAGGCAGCCTCCAAGTTCTGTTGTTCTGTGTCAGGGCCACTAGCTGAGATCATTAAAGCCAGTAGACATGTTTACACAGCACAGAGAGGCCAAGGAACTGCAGGCAGCATCACAGCCTCAGGACACCACAGTGCCAACGTGCTCTCTAGGTAGTGTGCTTGCCAAGAGACGGCTGCATGCTAGACCGATGGTAACTCTCTGAAGACTGCTCATGGCACAAAACATGGATACTTTGTGCTTGGAGATTTGGGGGCTCCAAGGTAAGACATGGTAAGTTTCCTAGCTCATATGGGGCAATAGGAAGGAATATAAGCATAATGAGAACACATCAAATGTGGTATATGTAGGGGAATTAATAGGACAAGAGACATAACAGAGAAGGAAAACTATGATCTAACATACTGCATGTCATTTTTAGGTTCCAGCAAGACTTTTGTGTGTGGATTCGTATTTTGTAAGCATTTCTCTTGCCTTTTCCATTCGATGCCAAAAATGCGTATCATTTTATCCATTACCCATTTCCTTTCCCCCTGTGCTATTTCTTCCTATTTTCTGAGTATTTGTAAAACTCAGTTTCACAAAAGTTCATTTTTCATGCATTGCAGGCTGTAAAATATAGGAGGAAATTGTTACTCTCTCTCACAGATGTGAAGATAGACCTAAAATAGAAGTAAAATGTTGAATGGCTGATGTTTTTTCATGTAGACAGATCTCATTACAAAACTATAAAGAATTGTCCTTCCTAGATACATAGTTCAATTAATACTGGATATATTTAGTTTTCAAAGCATCTCTCGCACAAACAAATGCCATGGTAAAATAGGAATATCCAGTTGTTATATAACGGGAGGATACTTATGAAGAAAAAGCTACATTCAGCAAAGCATTGTTCATTTAGATGGATGAGTTGAGAGATGTAATTAATTCTAATTTTAATGTGAATTTGTACATGCATGGTTTAGAGGCCATACAATAGCTAAGTTAGTTAGCTTTTTAACTTGAGTATGCAACCTGATTGTTTTGGTAGACATGGCAGGCCTGGTTTTACTAGTCTGTTAGCTGTACAACTCCTTGGCCCACAACAGCTTTGCATGGCGCAGAAGGAAGATGCCTTCCTTCGTATGACTAAGTTACTCTGTCATGAACTTAGTGTATACAAATTAAGATGAAGGACAAGATTCTTCATTCCACCCACGAGAAAGAGTAATTCATTTGAACAGAGAAATATTTCAGACATAGCTTGAAGGGCATTTTGAACTAGCACAGACATGTTCATTTGGTGACAAACACTCCTCTAAGGTCTACATACTCCTACATGGTCTCTTACATAGGAGAATGCTACCTAATTAATTTGCCAGACTGGATTTCTCCTTCAGCTTACAAAGTGATGGGAAATGCATGGATGTGATACAAAAAGTCTGCTTCTACAACAATATAGATCAAAATCCCCAGAGAAAAAAGAAATCTGGCCACTACATAGTTGTTATATTAAAAGCATGGTGCATGCTTATTGCACAGCAACTAGTTGCACAGTGCAACTAGTCCTTTTTATTTCACGTTTTAATTTCCCACACAGAAAGAAGAGCTAATGAATAGGTTCTGCTTCCTTCACACTAATAGCATCTGCCTCCACCAACACTTTTACCACTTATGAAGCTGTTCTTTATAATAATTCCATTTCCCAGCTTTCTTCTGCCATCATTGTCCAGCTCCCAGTGAGACCTACGGCATGACACAGGAGATGTGATAACAGTTCATCTGACATGTTCTTTTTCTTCCAAAGTTAATACCCAATTTAAAATATACAGAGGTCAACTTAAGCTCACAAGTTGTCAGCAGCCAGCAAATGAACAGGAACCTACACTTCAGGCAACTTATGCCTTGCAAAAGTGTAATTAGTCTGAGGCCATTTATATCTTAACTTTGGGAAGATATCTTCAGCCAGGTTTCAGAGAAGGGCACGACTATCTTCGGTACTGAGGCACCTTTCTGAGGAATACATGGAACAGATTTTTCACACAATGCTCAAGCCATAGCCTTTGAAGCAAGCAGGTGGCTTGGGAGATTTTAATCCACTTGCATTTGTGAGTTGACATTCAAGAATTGTCTCTCTCTTTAAAACTGTCAATCAAAAGTATTTACAGAATCATGATTCATGATTCTATGAATCAAAAGTATTTACAGATTTAGTAATTGTCACTAAACAGACTTGGCTCTTGGATACAGGCACATCTCTGACTAGCACTGTAAACTTCAAAGGCTTTTTATGTCAGCCTGCACTTTAGCACATCAGGTTCTATCTCTGTGAGGAGGGTGACAATCAAGTTCTTGTTGCAGCAAATTTCTTAACCGATAAGCTAAATTTATGAATTGAGTCAAACACAAGGAGCTCTAAAACAATCACCAGTTTACACATATTCACTGTTCCTTAAAAGGACTAGTTGTTTGACTTGTGACTTGTATTTTACCTTGAAGAGTGGTGGGTCATTTTTTGACTTGGTCCAGGGACTAAACTTTCAGGATATGCTGGGAATCTCTCCGTTTACCAGGCTCAATTAAAAAAGATGCATGTTCAGCATTTATGTAGTGTTTCAACAGACTTTATTTTCTGCTTAAGTGATTTAGTTTTGCCTGGATGCGCATGTCCCACTCATTCTTTGTTACGCAGAACTGTAATTGTGCAGAAAGAGGGCCAGATCATCAGCCAAGGTGTGATACATCCATTAAACAAGTCATTTCAAATAGCCTTAAATAAATGAAATGTTCTGTAAGTAAAATCGGATTCTCACCTACTTTAAATGTTAGGCTGCCAGGCTAAATGAGAAACAAACATAGTATCTGTTAACAAAAAGAAATGCTGACAGCAGCAAACAAAATAGCATAGCCATTAGAAAAGCCAGAAGCCTTCAGACTTTTGTACCCACCAAAGATTCAGATTCAGGGAAGGTTTTTATGTCTTAATTGCTGTAGGGGAGCTAAGCAATTTGTCGGATGAGAAGGATGAATACTAAAGAACCTGCCAACAAATTTTGAGATCCAGATCCTTAAAGCATTCTGTTTGATTAAAAGTTTAATACTAACTAAATGAGAGGATATAGCACTGCAGTGGAAAAGAGGACAGCAAGTTACAGGCTTTCTTAACAGAAACTGTCCAGCACAAAGATACAGGAGGTCAGTGCCCACCTAGAGGATCGTCTAAAGTAAATCAGTCAGGGCATACGTTATCTTTGAAGTCTACTGGTGACCTTTCTGAAGTCCAGTTTTGGGTAGATCCAAAACTGTGAAATTATAAACACAGTTCCAGATATGGGTGAAGGTGCACCCACAACTTCAAATGCCTGAGCAACTCCAGTCTTACAGATACAACTCAAAAAGCTCCTTGTGGTCAGCCTGTGAGACAGCTGTGGGGTCAGCATGTGGCAGGTCAAAGGGCCTGCAGTATTTGCATGTGTTCCTGAGAGCACTCTTCAAATGCAAAGGCACAGTCAATACAGATGTTATCACCTGCAGCTGACAACCAAAAGTGGAACAAAGCATTAGTCAGAACTTGATGTCATATAATTTGCCTGGTATAAGCATGAGCAAGACCTTGCCCCAAAATGTCAGATACATCATCTACAGTATTCTTGAAAAACAAAAGCCAGGTATGACACAGAATATGTAAGGGAAGAGAAAGGATGGACTAATATTCCTAAGAACTGGTAGCTGAACTGGTGGCCCACCGGTCAGGCATTAGGAACACAAGACTGTCCTAACTCACCACCTTTTGCGCAGCAGTTCTGGAGGAGACAAGGTGTGACAACTGGTGAAAACTGGTATCTCCCTTTGCATCTGTGTATTGCGCCCTGGCAGGAGAGCCCCAGACACGGCAGCCAGCCTTCAGCATGGAAACACTGGGACTACCAATGCAAATCCACCCATCACAGACTGCCATGGGTAACTAAGTTTTCTTGTCTCTCTCACAAGCCTCCTCTGAAGGGTATCACAGAGATCTGAGTTAAGACTTCTGGTCAGGAATCCCCGGAAAGATCCTCTTTCTCTCTGTTGACAGCAGAGGGAGTCCCTGGCAATTAAAGTCTAAATTTTGTTGACCATAATTATTAACTTATAGCTAGGGAATATGAAGTCCTTTCCTCAAGGCATTTCCCTTGGGAAAAGTAGACAAATTTTTAAGGTTTTAAAAAATGTTTTCTGATGTTTTGAGATTCAGCCAAATATCTTTACACAATTTCCCAAAACACTGAGCAACAAAAACTTCTGTTAATAGGAACGAAACATACAAGCAACGTGAAATCCCAGGCTGAGTAAACTAAAACTTCTGGTCACTTCTGGAGCCTTTGTGGTAACACTGTATCCCTTGCAGTGAACATCTTCTCTGCTGATGTTAACAAAACATTTACCAAACAAAACTATTTATGCTATTCTTTATTATTGGGATTGTAGACATCCCATATAGCAGCCTTCCAGCATCTAAAGGGGGCCTACAAAAATGCAGTAGAGGGACTTTTTATGAAAACAAGTAGTGATAAGACAAAAGGGAATAGCTTTAAACTGAAAGATGATACATTTAAGATTAGATATATGGAAGAAATTCTTCACTGTGAGGGTGGTAAGGCACTGGAACAGGTTGCCAAGAGAAGCTGTGGCTTGCCCCATCCCTGGAAGTGTTCACATCAGGTTGGGCAGGGCTTGGAGAAACCTGGTCTAGTGGAAGGTGTCCTTGCCCATGGCAATGGGGTTGGAATTATATGATTTTTAAGGTCCCTTCCAACCCAAACCATTCTATGATTCTATGATCCCTATTTAGCAGAGGTTGTAAATCAAATAAAGTTTACTAAAACATCAAAACTATCAAGATAATCCCATTTCTTAATACTATCATGGCTGTACTGTATTACACTCCACAGAGGCTATAAATAGCTGTTGAAAGCAGCTTTGCTTATTGTTAAGCAATGAATTTAGCAGGAGGAGTGATTCCTGTCACAAGGCAGGATATAAGGAAGGAAAAATAACAGTGTATTTCTGTTGTTGCCTTTATTCTGTAATTTTATAATCCAAGTAGTTGATGATGCTACTTTCTTGGCAGCAGAACAAGCAGCTATTGTAACTAGAAGAAGCTAGACAATTTTCATATGAAACATAAAGTATATGTTACAGCTTTCTGAGATACTGTGGCAAGATTCAAGGTTACAACAGATATCCGTGGAAAAAGCCCTTACACATGAAACAAGGATGAACAGAACTGGAGAAGCTAATGTCTTCAGGTTTCTCGTGGGCAAAGTCATGACACTGTAGTCCTACACATTTTCCTCTGAAGTTGGTGGTGATGTCACAACTCAGAGCCACTGCAAGACAATATCTGAGATCAGCCATATCTAATCCTGTCATCTGTATACACCTCCCTGTGAGCGAAGGGCAATGGCAAGGCTGGGCCTTCACTGCCTATATAACAACAGCTTTTTTAATTAACACTTACAGCAAAAAACACAGCAAAAAAGTGTAAAGTCACTTAAAAAATGTGACTTTCTTGCTGAAATATGGCATATAGGGAGATCAATGGGATATATTTATTTCCTAGCAGTAAGACATTGCAGATACATCTCTCTTTTGTCATTTTCTCTTCCGGCCTCCTCCCTCTCCCAAAATGAATGCATTTTTCAAAATTAGAAAGGGAGAGAGGGCAGAGAACATCAGCTGACAGGTTCCTCTGTAACCATGGTTTTAAAATTGAGAAAGGCAGTAAACTTTTTGTTTCAAGATACAGCTTAGCATAGAGTAATACATAAAATGCAGGAGCTCTGAATTTTTTTATAAATGCGTTCCCTTTCGTTTCCTCCAAATTGTGCAGTTGTGTCAAGGTTTCGTAAGAAGGATGTACATCACTCACGCTCCAGAAATGGTGTCTAGCTGTACAGATAACTGCTACAGAGTGACAATACAAAGACTTCTGCAGAAGCACTAGTCTTTTTAATCCAGGACACCAAGCTTTTTACCAAGAACTGTGACAGATGAGCTGCCTAGTTTGCAGCACTGAAACCTGGTACCCAGAACTGTCTGGAGTTAGTACCTGCCTCCAGGATAAAGCCAGATACTGCAGGTTCTGGCTTCACACAATTCAGTCTTGCAATTCATCCTCAGATAGTTCAGGTTCATCTTTAAAGCAGAGAACAGACTAGTAATTTATAGCTCAAATGCTCTGAGTTTTTTCAGAAACATAACATCATAACCATTCAGTATTTATGGGAAAACAAAACAAAACCCTCTGAAACCTAGCATTCTAACTGCTAAGTATCTTCTATAATTACCACTGTCATTAACAACCTAGAAATCCAGAATCCCACCTCCCAGTGCAAAAGACCCACAAGCAAGCAAAATTCCTGTCTAGGTTGTTAAACAACATAAGGCAGCCTCCCTGAGAGAATCTCTTCTCCCTGCGCTGCTCTACATGCTGTCCCTGGTTACACACCACTGATTCTGTGAGTGTCTACACCTCCTGTTCTTGCAGGTGACACCAAGCATGGCTCCTGTTAGTGCTTACCTGCCACGCAGCTCTAGGAAGAGACTTAGCAGCATATTTCCAAGGCCTTGTGCTAACGGATGCCACTCACCAGGATCACAAGTGCGGGGCTATAGTTAGCACAGGCAGCACTTGGCAGCTCCAAGACTGCAGAGAAGGCCAGAGACCTAAACCAGCATCTCTAAAAAACAGAATACACATCTATGTGCTCCAATAAACACACTGAAGGAATAAAATATGAATTTCCCAGTAAATCTGATATTTTAAAAGTAATTTCTCCACTACTGTAATGCACCTATAGACAAAATACCGCAGGGAGTACAGCAGGTTCAAATTGACACAAGAATTTCTCAAACTGCAATTTGATTTCGTTACGTTATCTCAAGAAATAAAATTAACAGGCATAATTAAGGCTTACACAACTCCTTATTTCCACTTTGCTGAAACTAAAAGTAATCATTGTATACACAAAACTACGTAAGATACAGCCTTCCCTTCCAAACCCCATGCAAAATTATTTTAGGTCTTTATAAATAACTACAATTCACAGAATCACAGAATGGTTTTGGTTGGAAGTAACATGAAAGATCATCCAGTTCCAATCTCCCCACCATGGGCAGGGACACCTTCAACTAGGTCAGATTGCTCAAAGCCCCATCTAACCTGGCCTTGAACATTGCCAGGGACAGGGCATTCAAAACTTCTCTGGGCAACAAATATAAAATGGTATCCTTCTTAAAGTAGGATCACAACAGGAAACAGAACTTTTTCAAGAATTGGATTCACACTTTGGAAGCCTCTTCTACAAGAGCGGATGATTATGAATCTCATCACATTCAAAAGACAGTAGAAATCTCTCACTAAAATCTCAGTCACAGAATCACAGAATAGTTAGGCTTGGAAAGGACCTTAAGATCATCTAGTTCCAACCCCCTTGGCATGGGCAGGGACACCTCCCACTAAACCATGTCACCCAAGGCCCTGTCCAACCTGGCTTTGAACACCACCAGGGATTGAGCATTCACAACTTCTCTGGGCAACCCATTCCAGTGTCTCATCACCCTTACAGTGAAGAACTTCTTCCTTATATCCAATCTAAACTTCCCCTGTTTAAGTTTGAACCCATTACCCCTTG